>JAABKK020031968.1:0-84909 GCA_011634745.2 Catotricha subobsoleta
GTTAACCGATCGAGCTGAAATTTTGTACAGTTCTTATTGGCACCAAATCCTATCATATATATGTTAGGCTAAGAAATACAAGACACTTTAATATTTTGGGTCACCCTAATATATATATATATATATATATATTTTTTTTTAAGGTATTATTAGTTATTTGCAAAGAAAATCGGAAAAGATTTTCTGCATTGATGACATTTAAGTAATAAGTACAATAATAAATAATGTTACAATTGCTAATTTATACACTAATAAATTATTTGTGTATTTCATTATTACTAAGTGTTAATTGTTGAAAGAATATAAGAAACTTAATATTAATTATTATATCATCATCACTATCAATATAGTCGGTATGTTTTTCTATCGAGAAATATACTTTAACAGTAGGTAATATATTGTAATTACAAGATAAATTTTAAGTAATTAGAAAATGTTGTTAATTTTAATAAATTATTAAATAAGTACATAATTGTATTTGTATTATTTATATTATATTTGTGTATGTTTTCTTTTATATTTAGGATGTGCATACGACATTTTATCACTTATATAAAATTATTGTACTTGTAACTGAATATTAAATAATATATATGACATTATTTGGTTATATTTATAGTTGAATTTTGTGTCATAATAATTTATGAGAGTTTTCTATTGTTTTAAATATATCCTAAGCGCTTTTTTACGTAAAAAACATGAATACAATAATATAGTCATCGAAGAAATATTTACTTGAAGTTTTTTGTTATTAAAAAAAAAAATGGAAAAAAAAATATATAAATATATTACAGCTCGCTTGATATCTCTTATTTTTAAATTAATACATTCCTATTGAATCGAAAATTATATTAAATTCAAAATATTGTTCAACCACCAAAAATAACTGTAGTTTACAGATAATTATATTTAACTGATAACAAAACAATTATATAATTATATATATTTGATAACAAAATATATTTCAAAAATTTAAACTAAAATTATTTAATTGTTATGCAGTTGAAAATAATAATACCTATTTCCTAATTGCTGAACATAAGAAGCCATATTTTACAATACGAAGATAAATTAAATATAATATAAATTATATTTTGTATAAATCGTTCGTTTCGATCCGGTTAAGTTTTTTGTTTTTTTTTTTAATTATTTTTTTTTTTTTTATATTTTTGTAAATATTTAATTGAAAGTTTAACAACATTATATTAGGCCATCATTTTTATTTTAAGTTAATTATTAGAAAATACACGTGTTATTATTAGAGTTTTATTAAAATAGTTTCTTTTTTTTTACATATTTATATATTTTTATAAATATATTTTATTTATTTTTTTCTTTTTATTTACGTTAAATTCTCTTTCGATAGCTAATTTAGAAATAAAGGATTGAGGAATGATAAATGGTATCGTGGAATAGGAAAAAGAGCAACATCAGGAAAATACATTTAACAAGTTTTTTTTTATCATTTTTAAACATCATACTAAACTTATTCATATATTATTTCTATGTCTGATTCTGTATAATGCAATATATGTATTTAATAAGTACCTATAATTTAATAGAAACAACAACACATTATTTTAATTATTTTTATATTTTCACATAATTTCTAGAATATGTTCGTAACATTGCTAAATCTGTAATAATTTAAATATAATTTGTATTCAATTTTATTTGTTTCTTTGTTTTTTCAAATTTTTGTTGGAAAGGAAAGTAAACTTCATTAATTTTCTTAAGAACATATGCATTGCATTTGCCTTTTTTTTTTATTTCAAATTTAAATGCGTTTTAATGATTTCCGATATAATCAATTGATATTCAAAACATAACAAGCAAAAAATGTGTGTTGTATATTATACACAATCAAAATAATTAATGAAAACTGATTAATAGTATTAACGTCCCTACTGAAAATATTCACAAAATCCATCCCAACTAACATTTTTTTAGTGACAATCACGTTATTGTCACTAAAAATAGTCACTATCTAGTGAAATGGTACACTGGTGTTCATTATCAAATCACGTGCCAGCGATGTGACTGTCACTTATTTTGGGGAATGATTTTTAGTGATTAGCACGTAACATCATGGTTACATGGTAGTGACTTTCACTATTAATTGTCACTATCAAGTGATGGTTTTAATGCTAATCACGTTCCAATCACCACCATGTCACTATGAAGTGACAACATTGACATTTTTTTCTACTCTTTGGCAACAACTAATATAAATATAAATGGATGATAATATTTCAGAATAATGAACTTTAGAACTGAAGTACAGCAAATTTCACACACTAAAATTTTAAACGCTTGAATATTGACTGTAATATATAATGTTCTGCTTCGAAAAAAAATATTGCGCTTCAAAAATAATCAATTTTTAAAAAGCTAAAAATTAATTAATTGATTTTAAACTTCTTATTTCGAACAATTTCGACATTTTTTTATAATAATTAAAATTTAAATATATATTAAAATGATATTTAAAACTATTTTTTGGTCTTTATTAGTGCAAAAATATTAGAAAATAATAATAATTATTATTATTTTCAAATATTTTTATTACAACATGGAAGGTGTAAATTCAAGAAAATATGGCGATTTTCATGAAATGTCAATATGAAGTGATTGGCACTACATTTTAGTGACAATAACGTTCATTTCACTATAATAATTTTAAATCACTTCATAGTGACATTTATAAGTGACAACAACGTGTAAGTCACCAATAAAAATCACCATAATGTCGCCACTTCATGGTGATTTTTGATACTGAAAAACACGTTATTTTCACTAAGCGATGTATACAACATAGTTTAAATCACTTCACGGTGAATATTTTAAGTGACAATAACGTGTTAGTCACCATCAAAAATCACCATAAAGTGATATTTTTGTGGCACTTTGTAGTTAACTTTTATAGTGATTGGAACGCTCCTTCCACTAAAATTGTCAACAATAAAGTTATATACACTTGCAAGTGAAAGTCACTCTTTATGTCACCTTCTGACGTCACGTTGTCACCGCAAAGTGATTTTTTTTAGTGCCAATAACTTATTTGTCACCAATTTTTAGTGACATTTAAAATTTGTCACTTAAAAAATTACCATATGTTAGTTGGAATACCAAAACCATACCATCAAAAACAGTGCCAATCTTGGTATAGATTACTTACATACTTATTTCTTTATTCGATTTGGTATGGATTTAGTATGAAAAACCGTGAAAATATACTAAGACCATAACCATTTCAGAAACTATAACCAATCGGGAAACGATCCATATCCTTACTACAAATATATTGAATCCAGTGAATCACATACTATTTCCATACTAAAACAAGATTTTTTACACAAATTTAGTATGGTTTGCATAGGTTGACACTTTTTTGTTAGTCTGGTTTTCTACTAGGGGTAAAGTATGTTATCAGCGCTCATTAGTTAAATAAATATAAGTTGAATTGGTCACACATTAAATACTATTTATTATTAATCAATTGAATAGAGTCCGAATGATAGCATCAAAAAACTATATATATGTGACAAGGAACCAACTTTGAGAAACGGGCGAATGAGGAGAAAGTTATATAATTTTGACTAAAACTATTTTGAATTGTTAGTTATTTTCTAAATACCCCATAATAGATAACAATCATGAATGAATGAATTTTATTTATTAGTTAACGAAATAGTGATTATATCACATCTTTAATATAAATATTGATTTTAAGTTCTTATCGAAAATTTCATCTACAATATCCAATAAATAGAAATAAAATGAAAACTATTCTTTTGGTCAGTAAAATGCTGAGCCAACTGAGATCTACTGAAATTTTACTTGTTATTAAATGAGAAATCTCTATTGGCTCAGCATCACACTTACCAAAAGAATATCACTACTGTATGTGTATAGTGTATACACCATAATTTAATTTTGAAAACTTATCCACATTTTAATGGCTATTAGTATTTTGTCATTTTATTATATTAAGAATTAATGACTATAATTACATAACTATATCTAATCTTAATAAATAAACTCTATCATTGATTTATAGACAAAATGTATAATGCTACATTTTATAAATTTCAAGTCTTTTTGTTTATGCAAGAGCAAAAAAAGGTAAATGTTTATTGTAGTTGCAAAAGAAAAAGAAGTGTGGATGTGTAAGTGTGTGCTTGTGTTTAAATGTTTAATCCTCATTTTCTTTCTTACTTTACATTTGGTATATTTGGCTTTCACATTAACATTATAAAACGGAAAAAAAAAATAAAAAATCGAAATTCTAGCAATATTGCGAAAAGCAATTAATCGAATAATTAGAAAAAGCGACTTTGTATTATTAGTTCTCATTTCTGTTCATTTTTAAACAAAAATTCGACTTAAAAGATCTTGAGGATTAAAATACACTTATTTATTTATACATATTTGCAATGCTATAGTCTTTAATTCATTTAGTTAATATTGTTATTTAAAACCATAATTTTAAAGTTGGGCTTACGAAAATTTTATTTAAAATATTATAGCTATGCAATTGAAATATGTTAATACAGCAAAATCTACCCGCTAACTATCCAGTTAAGGTAAATCATATAATCTAAAATAATCAGCCTCTTCCAATGTAATTCGCTCCTAACTTATTTTATTCTTTAAAAATCTGGTCCTTCGACTTTGAAATTTATTTCATATAAATAATAATAAATATTTCATAATCAGCAAATTATATATTCTCAAGGATTATGTACTTTTTCGTATTTAAGTGAATTGAAGAAATAGAAAAAAAAACTGCTTTATTTATAATTTTAATTTTATAGTGTTCGCAAAGATGATTTTGAGCAAAGGACGTAGATGATCAGTTTTTTCATATAACTTCCAAATAAAATAGAGGTTACTAAAAATGGTCTTTTAACAGAAAATTGCTGATTATAGTTACAGAAATAGATGTAATGTACAAATGCCAATTTCTCGCTTTTTATTTTATGCAATAGTTGCTTAAAGTCAAAATCATCTATAAAAAATCATCTAGATGATTTCTACTTTAACCTTTTCCTTTATGTAAATGGCAACAGAGATAATATTTGGGAATGTGGGATTTATTCCTGATACTAATCAGCATTTTTCTGTAATAAGCCATTTCATTAATTTCCAATTTATTTCGAAGTTATATGAAAAAATCTGATCATCTGCTTCCATTGGTCAAAATCATCTTTGCGAACACTGTTTGCTAGTATTTAATATTTTCAAAAAAAAAAAAAAATTTGTGCTCTTTTATTATATTACTAACTATTTGTTTGTTTTTTTTTTCGTGTCGCTTTCAATACAACATTCAGAAATACTTATATAATTTCATTACTTTTCGACTTTTTTTTAATTTTTTTTTACTGAGTCTTTTTTTGACAGATTCGGGGCCTGGTATACAATTTATACTTTCATAATTAATAATATTTACTCTTTTATTTATTAAAGATTTTAATTTAATTCTTAATACGTTTAAGATAACATTTTATTATTAAATTTATATTTTTATACATATTTTTTTTTTTCTTTATAGAAATATAGAATTTATTTTTAGATTAGGTACAAAGGTATATTTAAGAGAACACAGAAGAGAAAAAATATATTTAGTAATTTTTTTTTTAATTTTATGGTAGTTTTTTTTTTTAAAAAGCTATTTATATAAATGTTATTATATTCAATCTAATTTTAATGTTTAATGAATTAATTTATTTCGTATTGTCAAGGAATACTTAAAAGTAGAGGTATTTTATTTATTACGTTTATTAGCTGGTAAGAAATTATAATTAATTAGATGTAGTAAAAAAATTATAAATGAAGAAAATCTGGTTAAATGAAATGACATCATAACTTTAATTAACTTCATCTGCAAAATATAATTAAGAATTAACGCAGACAATGTTTCATCGAGTGGCATATGAATTTAATAAGATAGTAATATTATTTATCTGGTCTATGGCACCCGCTCCCAATCAATACCTGTGTTGCATTTGCTTAGTATTGCTAAGTGTAGAAATATTCAATGCATATTGAAATAAATAAAATGTTATCATAACCATATGGAAAATATTTTTTTTTATTCTTTTGTTTTTACTGATTTGCTGCTGAAGACAAAATAATAGACGTAAATATATCGTAAACGAGCCACAAATATTAACATATACAGCTAAAAAATATTCTTATCTTAAGAAAATGAACATTTATTTACCTTCTATATACGTGCAAAAGACGTAACATAACATTTTTAACATCTATAAAATAGATAATAAAACAACTACATTCAATTATAATATTGATTAGGTACATTACAACTGGACGACATGACATCAACATACAATCGGATATAAGTGGCGGCACTGGAGAAGACTTTAGTTCAAACAAATAAATGGAAATATAATGGGAAAGAAATTGTCATCCCACCGTCAACCAAAAAGCTACACTTTATGGATTATTATTAAGCAATAGTTTAAAATTATTGCTGCATCACCAAACGATTTGAAAATAAAACAATATATTTCTGCTTATCTTAAATAGTTTTTTTTAATATTTATCAAAAAAAAAATCACTCAATGTTCGAAAACTGGTAATTATTGTTGCGTTCTTAAACTTTTTTAATTGTTAGAAATGTGTAAAAGAAAAAATATTTCAATTCAGAAATATATAAAAGCTTCTAAAGTTAAGTAATAAATAATCAATAATTTAATGGAAGGAGCTAAAAATATTTCGAATTAGAAATAAAGTAATAATTGAAATTTAATTAATTTATACCATTTTTTTTTTCACGTATTGAATTTTTAAAATGATTTTATTTAAATAAAAATTGATGTGCAATAAAATAATAAATAGTAATTAACTAATTAATGACAATAAATAAATGATAAAATGAAGAATTTCTTTTTAAATATATTTCAAATACACCGAAATATTATTATTATTTATCTTCTTCTTTTTTTTATGTTAGAAAATATTTAGAAAGAGTTAATTTATAATAATTTAATTTAAATTTAAATATACACATTTAATTTGATTGCTAAGTATTATTGCTTATCATATTTATTATTGTTTAATAAATGAATATGATCATTTAATTAATTACAATTAATTATAGAATTTAGAATTTAATTTTAATTTTAATTTTCTTCTAATATTTATTATTTTAGGTAAATGTTAAATTGAACAATGAACAATAAATTGTGATAACAAATATTATTGTTTTTAAAGATATTATGGAATGGAATTATAAGTTTTACATAAAAGTAGATAAAAAAAGGACAGAAAATGGAATGTTAATTATATATTTGTAAATTGCTTTTGCTTATTATTACATTAATCTATATAAATCAATTCCAATTTTTATTTATTTAAAATTTTTCCGATTATTTTTTATTAATTTTTTTTTTCATATTTTATTGAGTGCACAGGAATGTGTCGCCTCGGTTTTCTTTTCTATATTTTATTTTGAATATATAAAATCAAATGACGAGCTGTCTTTTTTCTTTTTTTTACAGATTGCACAAAATTTGAAACGTGAAAATTATGTAAAGAAAGCCAAAGTTATGTAAATTATTAATTTGTCAATAAATATAAAAGAAAAAAAAATACATTCTGACATTATTTATCATAAAAGACAACAAACTGAAATTCTAATTTTTTTTTCTTTTCGAAATATTGTAAATACTACAAATTATCAGTTTTAATATAATCGCAAACATTTTCAAAATAAAATGTAGAAAGTTAACGCAACGACAAGACGACTAGTATTGTTTTTGTTGCGGTTTGTAGTTTTCTTAAATTTCAACTTCCAGAGGATATCAAAAATATATTTCACGTTCATTACATTCTTTAGTTTGATCTTTGTTTTGTTGTTGCTGTAATTGTTGCTGATTATTTATTGTTGATGTTGGTGTTGGGGGTGTTGTAGCATTACCAAATACCGAAATGGTTCGTTGTTGTTGTGTTGGCGTTGTAGCTGATGAATGCGATGGATGTGGTGATGATTGTTGATGCTGAAAATATCCATCAGAACTTCTTAAGCGATAACGTTCGGGTAGTTTTGGATAAGTATTAGTTCTATTTTAGAAATAAAACAATAAATTAATTATGTTTTAAATGCAATAGTTAGCTCATTAAAAATATATATAAATCTATAGAAAAACAATAGTTAACAAACCTAGTTGCAGGATTTCCGGAATGTGTTGGATTAAGTTGCTGTATTGCTGCTGGACTACTGCCCGTACGAGAATGATTTGGTGTCATGGCTTGGTTCTATATGGATTTCAATTTATATGTAGAATTATATTTAAGTGTAGAATTTGAATTCGTGGTTTAAGCTATTTAATTATTTACTGGTCATTTGTATTAGTGAAATACACTTACTTTTTTATCAGCTAATTTAAGTGGTAATATTTGTGTGACACCCCCAGATCCACTAGAACTACCCGGTGAAGTAAGTGAATTATTTGATGATGTCTTATCACACTTTGTGCTGTAAGAAACACACGAAAGAAATGTTTTTGTGAAGGAGTGATTTTGATGAAGTGAATAATTTAAAAAAAAAAATGAATAAATAAAAAGTGTATTTTGCAATCATGATTTAAGTTTACTAGAAATGTGAATTATGATATTTGTTAGCTCTATGTAACTCTTAAGTTCTTGTCTGGCTTGTTGCTTTCTTTTTTATTATTCTTATTTGATACCAACCTTGGATTTGATGATGACAATTTTAGTGGAAGTTGTTGTTTAACTTTATTGGGAGGATTCGTTGCACTGAGCAAATTAACTGGTGGTTGTTTTAGGTCTAAAAATCAATCAAACAATAATTAGCAAATGTTATCTGTTAATTTTTGATGAAAAAAAATTATTTATAAAATAAAGATTATGAAAACTTTTTTAACCAATAAATAATGGAAATGTTATTAACAAATTATATTTATGTGTTTATGACAAATGACATACATAAAAAGAAAGAAAAAAACACATTGAAATAAATTCATTTTACCTCAAGATGGAAAAAGCTTATGTTTTTTTTTTGTATAAAAAGAATTATTTCTTACGCCTTAAATATAATTATTAGACTTTCGGTTTCTTAGCTTTAAACGATATTCGTCTTACAACGGATTTTCTTAAATCTAGCAAAAAAAAATTTCAAATAATTCATAGAGATAATATAAAATGACGAAACTTACTAGTAGCTGTTTTCCATTTATTATCCTTGCGACGTTCAGTACTTAAACCACCGCCATCAGTATGATGATCATCGGTACTGCTATGTTGTTGGCTAACATCATCAGTACAAACTATATTTGTTGATGTTAGAGACACATTAGGCGGCAATAATATACCCTGATGAGAAAGTTTTTCCATTTTTCTAAATAATCCTTCTCGCTGTTGTCGAATATCTTCCTGTTCGGCTCGAATTTGTTTCTGTAATGTTTCTTGTTGCACTCTTTGCTCTTCCAAATCTTTTTCTTGTTGTTCTTTTTGTTTTAACCAAACTGTTTTCTCTTCCTGTAATTTATCCTGTAAATTTCGTAATTCTTCCAATTGATCGTTGTGTCGATACATGGTCTTTGGATTATCACGAATTGCATTTAATTGTGCATGCAAACTAGATATTGTGGTCATCTGCTGATTAATAATACAAAGTAATGTATGCAAATGGTGTGAAACTTGTAATGCCTCATAATTTGGATCATGACTAAGTCTATTATGATAGTGATGATGATGCAATGGTGTCCCGGATGATGCTACAGATAGGGTATCAGTCTCAGCAGAAGAGTATGAATCTCTTTTGTCATGATTGTCTTTATGTATACTAATTGTATTATTAATAGTTGAAATAACAGCATCACGCCATGGTGGATTTGATATTTGTTGTTGATGTTGCTGTTGCTGTTGTAACAGTAATTGTTGTTGTTGTTGTTTAGTACGACGTTCATCAAAACCACCAAAAGTTTCAGCTCGCGTTGGTAACTTTGGCGATTGATAAGCATCACTTTGACGTTCACCAACCGAACTAAATGAACGTGTTGGTAACTCATAACCAGTAGCCGCTTTGTATAAATTTGACGCCAACTGACTTATTTCTTGTACAGTGTGAAATACACGTCGTGATATTTCAACAGTATCACAGTCATCGGTAATTAATTCTTTGTATGAGCCAAAGCTTGAAAGAAATGCTTCTATACCATCCGGTTCTAAAACATTTTGTGCGCCGGCTTCCAATAGATATGTTGCTTGAAGTGCAACTTTTTCCTCTAACAAAATTGCTTGTTCTAAGTCTTTCTGGCGCATTTTATCTACATCGGGTCGCATTAAAAATAAGATAAGATAAGATTATTAAAAAAAAGAAAACAAACATAAGCGAAGCTCAAAAATAGAACCACTACAATATTTATTATTAGGTATTATTATTTTTATTTTATTATTAAATTATACATTGTTTATTATACACGTTATATAATTTCAATGAATTTACGTTGTTCCAATGAAACTGTATTTATGTATCTTTGCTTTCACCTCATCAACATATATTACAAATAAGTAGACACACTAACAAACTATACCTTATCTATTTGTTATAAAGCCATTGCGATAAGATAAAGATGATATCATAATTATTCGATGTTATTATTATGAGTCAAACAGAACAAATGCTATTCAGATTTTGGATTTAGTAAAATGAAAGTAATAAGCTTGATTGCAATTGTGTGCTTATAGTAGTTTATTGAATAAATTCGAAAAAAATTATACATGCAGCAATGCACAGATTTATATATCTTAATAACTTTTATTCCAAACGAATAATTTGAAATTACTCAAATTTATAGAAAGCAATGGAGTGGTTCATTAAAGTTTTATTTATTGGTATTTTATATTTGAATCGAAATAGATTAAATGTTTTAGTTACTGCTGTCAAACAACATCAGGAACTATGTCCAAATATGTGTATTTGTGATATTTATATGGATTTCAATAGAGCCAATTGCAGGTAAGTAATTTTAAATTTATGTAAAGTAATATCAATTCTAATAATTATTTTAAATATTTCGGCAGCAATCAGAAATTAATAAATGCAAATATTGACATGTCCAAATATGTTGAAATATTAGATTTAAGTAATAATGACATTGGAACATTAGACAATACATGTTTTAGTGTAAGTAGCTACTTAGAAATATTTTAAATTGTTTAAATCATCCTTAAATGTTTATTTATTTATAATAGGAATTAAAGCATTTAACAACTCTATCATTAGAAAATAATTCAATACACACCATCGAATTGGATGCATTTACTTCATTGAAAAAATTACAACATGTAGTACTTGCGAATAATCGATTAGAAAACTTTGATAATCGTATATTCGAACAAAATACTAAACTGATTAGCTTAAATTTATCTGGAAATAAATTTATGGGCCTTAATAATGCAGCGGTTTTGAAAAGTCATTCATTGCAGGTGCGATTTATTTTTAAAAATGATTAATTCAAAATAAACTATTAACTGATATCATTTTTTTTATTTAATAGACTCTCGATCTAAAAAACTCAATGCTTAGCCATCTTCATGTGGCATTTTTTGAACAAATGCCAAATTTAAAATCAATTGATTTATCGAGAAATCTTTTAATTACAATTAATATAGCTGCATTTGGGCATAATAATAAATTGCGATTACTAAATTTTGATGGAAATCCGTTAACTTGTGATACACAAATGGAATTAACATTATTTTTATTGAAGCGAAAGCATGTCAAGGTGAAGTTACGAAAATGTCGTAAGTTTAATGATCGATGAATAGAATGAAAATTTGGCAGTTTGATTAATTAATTTTGATTAATTTCAGCACGTCCAAGAATGCATCAAATGTTTGAGCGAATGCAATTATTGCCTTCACTAAATAATCATAAAAACAATACCCCAATATTAAGACCTTCAAATGTTAATATATCCTCAGTTTGGAGAACGAGCAATAATATTCCGATATTAAATCAATTATGTCCACTTAATGATTCAGAAAAAGCTTGTGATTTATTTGAAAGTTGTGTATTGAATTTTACAATGTTTTTCAAAGAAATTGAACAAAAGATTGTTGGTAAAAAATCAATGACTTATGAAAGCAATAGCCATCAAACTTGGATGCATCTGGTATCAGTTCATATTGCATTTTATGCTGGATTATTTTTTGGTGCTATTTTCGGTGGATCATTTATTTATTTATTAAGTATTATCTTGACGAGATGTTGTACCAATAAAAAGAATACCGAGCAAAGACTCAGACGTAGGGCAATGCGTGAAAGAAATAGAGTGGAAAGTATGTATTTTCACTTTAATATCATAAGTATATAGTTATTTAATTTCAATTCTTCATTATTATTTTTTTTTGTGAAAAAAAAAGGAAGCAGACAGATGGGATTACCAGAAACTCGCCCAATTAATGCGATAACAACTAATAATCATCATATAGTACAACGTAATTCATCGTCATTGTCATCATCAGAACCAAATAATAGATCATCTCGAGGACAAGAATTAGTTCTACGCAATGCACCAATACGTACGCGCCATCAAAATTCATTTTTCTCATTATTATTTGAGCGGCCCGCTCGACACCGATATTATAGACAATTAAATCAAAATGCAACAAATTTGGTCCGTCGTTTGAGTCAAAGTCGTTTATTTTTAAATTCATCAAGATCACAAAATGCAAATTATCGTAATAGCTACGCAAATAATCGAACCAACAGTCGTCCAGAAGAAAATGACGACAATATAATTATTAACGAACCAAATAATCATCAAGTCAATACTTCATCATTAGAACAACTTGAATTAATTTCGAGCACTGATTCACCACATAATATTCCTTCTACGCTTTCACATAGCGTTAGTTTGCCATCATTAGATATAGAAATCCATGATTTTATATATAATCCTAGTGCCACAACAGATGATATTATTCATGATGAAGCTTATTCATCTGAACCAGAATTATCGCGAGGAACAGAAACTCCACCGCCTGCTTATAAAGACATAGTATCTACTTAATTTTAAATGTTGTATATGGTCTCTAATCTAACATTAGTAATTAAATGAGTAATAATTTACTGTTAAATGTTTCACTGATTATAAATAAATTGAATCGAAAATTAACACAATTACTATCATTAAGACTGACGGATTTAAGAATGGAGTATTGTAAAGAGCTAAGAAGCTTTTCTGATTTGCTAAAAATGTCATATTATTCTATTATAATATAAAATCTATATTTGTTATTTTGCTTATATGCGTAAATGTTAATGATGAACTAGATCTATGTCATTCTATTTATAACAAATAACAAACAGAAATAACAATATTACACATAATGTCTAGCTTACCTTGTAGTGCACTATTTCCCAAAGCTTTTAAGCGCAAGAAGAAATTTTCATAGCGTTAATATTTTAAACTAAATTTATTTGCAAATATTAATTATAGTTATAAATAAATTTAAAAAGAAAAATAAAATAAATAGCGGAAAGCAATATTTTAAAATAAATTATTAATAGGATTATGTTTAGGTGTTAATTTATTTAAATAAAATATATAAATAATAAATTTTTAATCAGATCATTGATCATGTATTTGTTATTTTCCAAATTGATTAATTGTAAAACTTACACCAAATTAAATCTTTAAACGAATAATAGTTATATTTCTAGTGAGAAATTTAAAAATGACTTACAAATAAGCTCTCGAATATTCGCCTGTTTTGCATCTAAAAGTTTTTGTTTTTGTTCGGCTGTCAGATATTCATCAGATTCAGATTCATCAGATGGACAATCCAAAACGGCGGCTCTTTTTATTTTTAATGCAATTATAATATTAATTAGTGTCCATTGAAAATATCTATATTGATAGATTATTAGTTTTTAATTACCTAATCGATTGAATCCACAAATTCTTATCTTTTGGATTTTGTACTTTTAATTCATACATTTCTGGATATGCGGGATTTGATGATATTATATAAATACCACGTGATTCGGTTCCAGCTTTTTCACGAATTAATAATTTTTGTAGGGAAACAACACCAGCCTGTAAATCGTACATTCAAATTTTATTTTTAGCCGATGAAGTAGATTGAAAAAACGAAAAATATTTTAATAAACTAAATAAAAAGATGCTTGAAGAAACCTTGTTTTCAGGTGTGAAGAAACTATACTTTTGAGAATTTTCTTGCAAAAAGAATAAACAATCAGTTAAAACAACCACAATAACAGTTTGCATTTTAGATCGTCCTTGCATTAATGTTGCAACACCTTCAAATCTAAAAAAAAAAACCAAACAAAACAAAAAACAAAAGAAATGAATTAAACAGATCGTTTTTATGAAAAACTATTAAATGAAATTATTAATTATAATCAAATGATTACTTAAGTTTTCTGCCAGATCCGATAATATCGGATTTTTTGAATTTATCTTTTTTATAAATTGCATTTGACTTAGCATCAATACGTTTAAATATATCAAAATGTCGATCTTCTTTTTCTTTTTCCGCAACACGTGCATTAACATCAACTAATATTTCTTTAACTAATGTAACTGCTCTCTGAAGTTTTTCCTGTTCAATTTTATCATCACGTGATGATTTTAACAGAGCCTCAATTAATAATGGATATTTGGTTAAACGTTGAACTACAAATAATGTACATTCGGGTATGCCTTTACGTTTGAGCAATTGATTTGTTTGTTTATGTTTATGCCATTCAGCAAATGTTTGATCACCGGTTTGATAACATTTAAATGTATCTAAAGCTGTTTGATGATTTGAACAAAACTCCCCTAAAATAAATTAATATGAAAAATGTGATTGTAGAAATATGTATTTCAAGATAAGAAATCTTTACCATAAGCACTCTTTAATCTTTGCGCAGACATGCCTGAGAAAAATTCCAAAAGAATATCAGCCAAACTATCAACGATATGATTCTCTTTCTGTTTATGTCTTAGCTTTTTAAGAAACCTATTAAGAATTCGTTTATTTATTAAATAGATTCAAATGTTTGATGAATATTTGTTATTTATGTGGTTGGTAGAATTACCCTGTATGTAAATCAGTCAATTCAGGCAATCTTGGAAATAAACGTTCCAAATTTAAGTGGCTAAAATGTCGTTGAAGACTTTCAACAAAAACTTTTTGCATCAACAATAATATTTGGCAGTGATGTTTTTCTGTCATTATAAACTCATAAATGTGCTCTTGTCGTTTTACCTATTGAAAAAAATAAATGAATACAATTATTTAATCATTATCCATCTTTTTAAAATGTACATATTATTATTATTTTTTTATTTTTGAATAGAAACAATTTACTTGTTTATCTTTTAACGATTTAACAACTTCTTTTGGCACACTAGGACTCCATGATTCATGTTCATCTTCGAGCGCAACGCCTAATATCGGTTCACCACCCAAATTCTGTGAGGTAATATGGGGTTCATTTAAAAATTCATTTCGAATCAATGGTGTTTCATCCGAGTAACTATAAAGCAACAAAACATTTAAAATAATTATTTCTTCACAAGTGTGAATCCGTATGCAGGTTTTTCGTAGATTAATATTCTAATTGAAGTGAGATTATTCACAAAATATTTTTCACTTTAATTTAAATTCTAATATGTGATGATTTCAAAAAAAAAAAATTAACAAAGAAAAATGAAAAACTTAATTAAAATTAAAAAAACTATACAAACAAAGAAAAACCTAGATAGTTTGGCCGAATAAAAACAAGCAACTACTCACTTAGCATGATCATTATTGTGTGAATGCCCGTCATAATAATCTCGGCCTTGGTCATCATGGTGCGAGGAAGAGGTATGGTGGCTAAATTGTCAAGCAGAAATTATAAAAATAAATATAAAAACTCAATAAATTTTGCAAATTATAAACTGGTGAAAGAAATGAAACGAAAATTCAAACAAAATAATTATTATTATTATTGCCTACCAAAAACTGAGAGAGACAGATATTACAAAGACAGAGAGAATTAAAGAGTATTCAAATATTTTTTTCTCAATTTTACACTATTTTAATTATAATAAAGATAATAAATACTGAATTTTAAATGTTTATTATTTAATTGTGAATGTGTAAAATAGAAACAGCCAAAAGATAAAGATTAAAAAAAAACATAAGCCGGATTTTGCGAGCGTAAAACACAATAAAAATAAAAAAAAAAACAAAACAAATATTATGAATAGAGATTTTTATGTTCTATTATTATTTTCCTAATATAACAAAAGACAATATAAATTCTATAATTATGTTTACTTGATAAAAAATATATATAGTAATCAATTAATTAAATATTTAAAAAAATTGTCCAGTTTAAAGTTTTTGCGTTGAACTATTAAAAATAAATAAATAAATAAATAAAATATTTGAATAAATATGATATAACTTTAACTGGACTCTTTTAAAACATTAATTTAATTGATGAAACAATCGATTAAAATATTGTTCTAAATATATAATAAGGTAAGTATATAGTGTTGAGTTTATTGTGTCGAAATATAATATTAGAGCAAGGTATTGTGGGTTCTTTCAACTGAACACTACAACAACATAAAATATGTTAGTAACTACCAATTACGAATAGATACAAATCAAATGTTTAAACAAAAACAAAAAATAATTTAAAAATTAAACAATAAATTGATGAAATGGTTTTAATTTTGATATGGTTTTTTTTTTTTGTGAAATAAAATTTTAATAAATAATAATTATATAAACAATAAATAAATAATAATATTTTGCGATGCAGCAAAAAAAAATAAAATAATAAAAAGAAAGCAATTTGGTTATGCTCTGGCTCATTACAGTTTTCCATCGGCGATTACACAATAGTCCATTATGTTTTTAAATGTTAATAAACATTTTGTATTTATCCTGGAAAAATCTATTGGGATTTCGATTCAATATTAAATAAACGGGACTATTACAAATTAAAAATAGAAAAATAAGTGGAAATAGAAACGACGATATATTTATAACTTTCAATATATTTTCTTAATAATATGAAACTTTAACATTTTTATTATCTTTCGAAATTGTTGGGCGTGCATAAAAAAAAAACAATAATTAAACAAAACTGAAAAAAACTAAAAAAAATTTCAACAAATCAAATTAATTAAACAAAAGTCTTAAGTCAAATAGTCAACAATAAAATCTAACATATATTACAATTAAAAAATGACAAGAAAAAGTATTTTTCCAGTTCCAATAACAATTTTTATTAGAACACAAGAATAAGAGCAGAAAAGCGAGCGTTAAGATAAAAGATTCTATATGAAAGAACATAAGAATTCAGACAAATACTTATAAAATGAAAATAAATTAAAAAGGTACTTTAGAAAAGTAAATAAATTTTACTAACATAAAATGTATGTAGAAAAATATAAAGAAAATTAATAAAAATTATTTTGTCAACATAATTTTTTTGAAAATATTTCAGCAGAAAGATGAAAATGATGAAAAACTGAAATTTTTATAAAAATAATAAAATTAAAAAGTTGTCTGTTTTAATTTTTTTTTTTTTAAAGAATGAAAACTATAGAGTATAGTAATTAATAGAAAATTAGAATCCATCAAATTAATTAATTTTTTTTTATTGTTGAAAAAAAAAATGTATCTCAACAATTATTGTTTGTTTTTTTTTTTTTTTCTTTAAATAGAAGGTGTCTCGCCAAGATGTGTTAGAGCGTTACCTAGCGTGATGTGAGACCACACCTAATTTGTTAGCAACCAATCTCCAAGGAGAGTAGCATCCGGTCATTTTCTTGCCGCTTTTACAATAGTAATAATAATAATAATAAATTTTAAAAATAATATAATTTTTTGAATAATAAAATATAAAATATCAAATATCGTGTTTAAGAATTTCCAAAATAAATTCGAATATAATTTTTGATAATTGTTTTCGTTTTATTTATTTATTTTATTTTAAAATTTCTGTTGAACTGAATTACTTAAATTACCTAAAAAAAAAAAAAAAATAAAAAAAAAAGAAGAAAATTGTGGACTGCATCATTTTTAATAATAAGTTTCATTATCACAAAAGACGAAAAATTATAAATATTGATAAAAAAAAATAAAAATAAGAAATAAACATAAAAAATAAATAAATAAATAATGATAAATTAATTATTTTGTATTTTGTGTTTTAAATGTAATTGTATAGAATGAAATAATAATGTTATTTAATCGTGATAATCATTTTAATTATTTAATAAAGCAAAGCACTTTAAAGCTAAAATGAAAATTTAAATAACTTTAATATTGAAAAAAAAAAAAAAAAAAATAAATAAGGAAATATTTGTCCTAGTTATTTCAAAAAAAAAAAAAGAAAGCTTCTCATGTGCGACAAAATTATATTTGATTGAAATATGCTCAAAAATATACTAAAAATTCATGTTAGATTTATTAAAGTTACTCATCATACGATTCATATATTTAAAATTAAATGTCCACTAATTTTTTTTAATATATTTATATATATATAATATTATATATTATATATATATATTTTCAATTAATCTAATATTTTTCTTTGATTATTTAAATGAAAAAAAAAAAACTTGCAATTGTGGCTATTTGGCTTTTATAATTATTTCTAGTTAAATATTAAGTTAATTTATTCGGAATATTATTTTGTGTAGAGCAATAGCAACTATAATTTTATAAAAAAATTACATTCAGGAATGGAACCGTTTTTAAATGAACCATCATTTGTATTCAATGATATTTCAGTTTAACAATTATTATACTATATTCAAAGAATTATTATAATTCTTTGTACCGATTTTTTTTTCGTCTGTTAATTAGCTGCCATTACGATTTATGTCAAATTCTTCGGATATAAATGCATCGGCTCGGTACTTATTAGATTGTTCGGCTTTAATGTGAATAGTAGACGTTATGAATATTATCGTCAAGGTCTATTTTCTAATTAAAATGTCCAATAGGACAGACACTCTAATACTCGTACAATTATGTATTTTTTTCGAAAATTCAATTGCCCCTTTCTAATAAAATACATATAAATTCCTTCCGAATAAAATAATCTCAATAATAAAGACTATAATTTTTTTATTATCGTTATTTTAGTTAATATAAATAATAAATAGGAAAAAAAAAATGAAAATAACTGGTTACCTTTTCTTCTTAATTCATATACGAAATACGAATATTTACAGGCAATATTTTTGTGTCTTTATTTCTATCTTACATTATTTTTTATTATATTGATTAAATTAAATTAAAAAAAAAAAAAAGCATTTGTATAAATGTTTTCCAACATATAATTTATACAATATACTTATTTGCTTATTTATAACTAAAATTTAAAAAAGATTGTAAAAATAAAGAAATAAATATTTAACTAAAAAAAAATTAAAAACAAGGAGAATCAAAAAAAAAAAAATCAAAAACTATAAATTTTTGTAACGTAGATTCAAATTAACTATTTTATTAAATAAAATTAAATTTCAATTAAATTACCTGTTAGCAGAGTTTTTCTTTCCGGAACTTTTACTGCTTTGTTGGCTCTATGATCAAATAAAAATAAAATGAAAAATATTTAGTATTTATTTATTATTTATAAAAACTATAAGATTAAAAATTTTATAATAAAAGAACGAAAAATAAAAATTACCTTTGCAATTTTCGCTTTGCACTCAATTGCATGTTCTTTGTATGTGGCTAAATTAATGACAGCACCACAAGCTATTAAAGTGCATAAAAGACACCAGAAAGAAATTTTAATTAAATCAAATATTAGAGATATTTACGTGATTTCAATTAAAATGAAACTGATTTAATTTAATATTAAGCTATATTTTGTTCAAGAGCAACAGTTTTATCTTGATTATGATGTATATAAAAATGTTAGTACTTATGTCGAAACAAATACACATAAAACAATTAAATTAAGAAAAACATCGATTTAAATTTAAACATTTTCCAGTTATAAATATCAAACTCACCATCACAATTTGTCGATTGACCTTTGGTTTTTGATTTGTCTTTCTTTTTTCGGAAGAACAATGAACCACGTTTTCGTCGTTTTTCAGGATGATCTGCATATGCTTCACTAAAAATTATTGAAACAAAACAAAAAAAAAAAAATAAAATAAACATAATAATCGAACGTAAATTTAGTCTTCGTTGAATAGAATTTCGTCGGTTTAATTTCAAAAAGAATTAATCCCATTTTCGTGTTGTACGCAATAAACCATCTAAATGACATATTGTCGTTTAGGATTGTTTTTTGTATGCAAAACGAGAAGTGGGTTATCTCATTTTGAAGTTATAAGCGACGATTTGCATATTGTAATATTTTACTGGAATTTATAAGAATAATTCTATATAAACCTATAAAACAAACCAAAAATATAAGCATTTGCGTAGGCTTTCCTAACATGCTATTTGAAGTTATACAACGATTTCTTCTGCTAAAATCTACGTTATAGTGTAAAATACGATGTGAAGTTTTATCATATCATCATTTTAAGTATAAGTGCCAACATCAATCAAAAAACACATTGGTCTTATAATTTATGAAATTGAAAAATTCATATATTTACCATAAGTAGCATGTATAAAATAAACCCAACCAATACCGAAAATTTTAGAATTAAGAATATATTCGTAGCTATGTGGTGTAATTATTTAAAATTAATATGTGTTTTTTATTGAAAAATAATTGAATTAAAATTTAAAATACGAAGCGACTTTAAAAAGTCATAAAAAATTGAATAGATTAAATAATGCTATCGAATATCGACTGGAAAGGTAATTTTTTTGAACATTATTTTTATCAGAAAATTATCTCTAAAATTTGATTTTTGTCTAATAGAAACAAACATAAAAATAAAAATAAAATTAGAAATTATTTTTAGATTTTATGAATAAAATGCCCAAGTTCCCAGACAAAAATGATACACATACATATTTCTTAGAATATAAAATGTTCAAGGAGCTTTCCCGGTCTTTTCAAAGAAGTAGATTAGCTTTGGTTAGATTATATATTTTTTTTTCTTATTATTTTTGTAAACTAAAATAATTTAAAATAGCTATAAGCAAATTGCACTCGTCTCAATTTAAATATTTCTGCGAATATTTAAAAGTTCGATTAATTAATAATAAAATATTTTCTAAATTTATAAATAATTCATAAACTATTTACAGTAAAATGTGTATTAAAATGTTAATTAGTTTTTGTGAAAATTAATAAACCCCAAAATACATTAATTATAGATAAACCATTACCAAAATATAAGCCAAACCGCAAGCATGTGTTTAGATATTAAATTAACCAATAATGATATACCAAATCAATCAATTATTAACTATAAAACAAATATTCAATACAAATGCATAATCATATACTATAAAATTAACAGAAATTAACATAAAATACAAACGCAATTGGGAAGAAATCAAAAAAAAAAAAAAATAATAAACAAATCACAAAAAGAGCGCCAATTTTTCATTTAAATCAATGAATTAGGAACGGTAAATAATAAATAAACATTCAAGAAGAAAACATTTAAAATATAATTAGAATTAATAAATAAATCAAACAAAACAATAAATAAAAAAAATAAAATAAGAGATAAAAAAAAAACAAAACAAATAAAAAAAAAAAAAACAAAACAAAAACTTACTTTTTATCTCGAACACATAGCAGTGATCGGTCGTCTTGGTTGTCATCTTCACTATCCGAAAGGTGTCGGGATCTAGCATTTTATATTAAATAAAATTTCAAAAGAAAAACAAAACGAAATCAAATAAACATATGCACAGAAAACAGACACACTGAGAGAGAGACAGAGCACGAATATATAAATATTTTCTTAATTCTTTTGTAAGCAAAATATTGATAAATTATTAAGTTATTTCAAAAAAAAAAAAAAAAGGAACAACAAAAAACATATTAAATTTAAAATTTATTTTTTAACTGTGAATAATTTGTTTATTTTGTGCTTTGTAAATGATTCAGTTTGTGTATTTAAAATATTGAATGTGCTTGCATTAACTAATTTATTAAAAAATATAGCGTATTTTGTTTTAATATTTATGTGAAAAGTCAGTAAATTTGGTGAAATTTTTATGTTCCAGAAAATGTTCAATTGGAGGAAAAAAAATTCAATGAAGATGACAATGTTATTAAAGTAAATTGGAATTGTATGTTTTAGTTTAATTAAAAATTGTTATTTTAATGACGGATAGAATTTAAATATTTGTACAATAATAAATATACATTGATGTATTTCATCCTTGGAATAGGTCATATCTCAAATTTACTGACGCCTAAATTAATTTAATTAATTTTATATTTTTCTGCTTTTATTTTAACATATATTTTTATAATGTGCACTTTTCCTCCACCTATTTTTTTATGATTTTATGTAAACTATTTAAAAATACATTTCCGCTTTTTTCTACTGGGTTATTTATGTATTTTATACAAATTTCAATTTTTCAATATATTTTTAAAATTAAAACGGAATATGTGTGTTTTTATGTTTATGTGGTTTGTCTTATATGAAATAAAAATATATATTGATTGCATTTAGATTAAAGTTTTTTTTTTTTTTATTTTATTTTTTTACATCAAAAATTTGATCATATTTATGGTTAGGTGAGGCAACATAAAGAAAAGAAGAAGAATTACGGTTAACAAAACGTAAAAAGTGTACGAACGGATTATATTATAAACATATTCTTTAAACGAAACTTGCTAATATTGCGATTGTTAAAACCAACAACTATAAATTATTTGCTTTCAAATGCTACACTTAAAAGCATACATTGAAAAATTAAGAACAAAATAAAAAAAAAGATGTATAATATTGTTTTTTTTTTCATTTGTTAAGAAATTATTGAACGAAATATAAACAAGAAAATTGAAAACAAAAAAAAAAAAAATTATTGAAAAATTTAATAATGCTCTTTAAAATAGAGTATGGACTTACGTTGATACGGTGCTTTCCTCTTTCACATTTTGATTACGAATCGGTGCTATTGATGGTGTTGATATACTTTTTTGCAATGGCATACGATTGCATGGTATTTGAGGAGCAAGATTTCGTTTAGCATTTATACGTTCAAAATCACGCTACAAATAAACCATTTTTTTTTGTATTTTTAAAGAAATGGATATAAAATGCAAAAGGAATAAATGTTTTACAACTAACTAAATACAGATTTAAGTTAACTAATAAAAGATTTAAGAAAGAAATAATCAATAAAATGCATACAGCTAATTCAGCTTCGTTGAGCGAATGCGTTGATATACCGCCAGTGCTATTTCGACTGCTACGATTATGCAATCTTTCAGCAGCACGCAACGACTCCTGCTCCTCACTATCAAGACTTGATAGACTAACACTGAATGAATAATGAAGAGATAAATAACAAATTGTTAGTATTTTTAATATGCAATTTCAAAACATTTGGAATATTCTAGTATCGATGTTATTAAAAAATATTCCTAGATATAATTTGTCGGAGTTCCTCTACTAAAAGTCAATTTTTAATTCATTTTTACAAATATTTATATTCATAATATGTACAATATTATTAAATTTTATCCCAAATAATAGAACGAAAACAATAATGTATAAGAAAAGAAGAGAAAAATGTAATAAAATGATACAGAATTTATATTTGTATATGTGCAGAACCCAAAACACATGATGAAAAAAATAAAAAAATAATAATATGCTTTTGCAATTTAATAAACTTCAATATTTACAACTAACCTTTTATGTGAGCTTTTAGCACATTCCATTGTTAAATCTTCAATAGCCGTCCAAGATTTTCTACGGTCATTGTTTAACCCCATATATTGTTGTGTCGGCCACATATTACTATTTGCGGCTGCTGTTAAATCAGTCAATGATGGACATGATGAAAATAATCGTGATGCACTTAACTGTTTTATAAAGAAATTATTTTAATATATTTATTTATAAGATGTATTGCGATTGAATAAAATAGAGCAGATATTGGAATAAAATAAAAAAAAAAAAAACAAATAATAAATATATGATTTACGTACCGCAGGATTTATTAAACCTGATGCTGTATAATGATAGTGATGATTATGTGTTGTGGAGTTTTTCATTTGAACAACACTTTCACGAATATTTTGTAATTGATTGAGTGTATCTTCTGCAAAAGAAAATTTAACCAAAACAATGTTTCCGTATTAATTTATTACAATTCTCAAACTGTTTTTCAAAATCAAATATTTAATTAAATAAAATTTACCTAAAATATTATTAAATTTTGCCCCAGGACTGTGGGGTGTTACACTAATTATTGGTACCATGTTGTTATTTATGTGGTGATTATTGTTGGTATGGGTATGATTATTTTGTTGTTGGTTTTGTTGTTGCTGATGGTGCGTCATCGTTATTGGTGTAACTGTTGTTGTTGATGTTAACGAAAAAGTTTTTAATTTTGACTTATTGTTTACTTCCTTATGTCTTCCATCAGTACCATCAAAATTATTTTCTTTTGCGGGTATCGTTGATGTTATACCAGACGTATTACTACTTAAATAATCTGTTACTAAGTCTACATCACTGTCATCATCTGAAAGCAACATGAAATACAAATTTAAACAAATATTAAATGACATAAAGTTGATTTCTTTTAATGTGGAAATATTTGGCATGCGAAAAGAATTTGAATCATTTCTGTTTTCATCATTTTCATTAAATCTAATGGATTTAAAATGAAAAGAAGAATATGTCTTTGTTCCTATTGCGAAAAATTAATGTCTATTTAAAAGTATTTCAGTTATATCATTATTGGTCGAAAATTTAAATTTGGTTAATAACAATAATTTTAAACAATTCTATTGTGTAAATAGTTAAAAGACTGGAAAATTTTATTATGTAGAATATAGAAGATTCATTAAAGAGTGAAGATTAAAATGATAAATAGCTCATTGTCATTATTATTTCGGTTTATTCGAATAAATTGTAAATGAATTGAATTTTGATGCGAATTACATAAAATCGGCACTTGGATTTAATATAAATTTTTGAGTAGGTAGATAATTCTGTTTTATAAATTAAATGTTATTTTCAAGAAATGCTTCTAGAGTCTTTCTGTTTTCTTTAGATACATTTTCGGAATTGTTTAAGATTAATGTTTATAGTAAAAAGTATGCTTGCGATATAAGGGAGAACTGATTTGAGGCAAGAGGGGCTATTTCCGAAATGAAAATACATTATACTTAATAGTTAATACTTAAAAAAATATATCTTAATGTCAATTTATGCTGTGTCTTTTGACGTTTAGTCCGATTTCAATGCTCTAACATTTATATAATAGTTAGTTATTAACAATATCCCCAGTTTCTGAACATATATCTATGTTTGATCTATTTGCTATCAAAATATTACCTGAAGCAACTTCATAGCTAATGGCAGACTAGCAAAATATTCTAGATTAAAGAAAGTGGATTAAACGAAATTCAGGAACAAATTAAATTTTTTTTTTTCGTTAAATAAGTTGTGTTTGCGTTCCTTATTAAATAAACTGTATTTTGACCAAAAAAAACTAAAAAATTTCATCATTTTATCTAGACGATCTCGCTCGTCTCGTATATCTAATAAAAGTGGCCACTAAATTCATTCACCTATTTGTGATTTTTAGTAACTGAGTATATTTATTATTACAAAACAAGATTTGGTTGGAAATTATGCACGATTTTTCTACACTTTTGGACATCATTAATATAAATTTGTAATGTTTTTATATTTATTTATAATTTTTTCTATGACAATCATTTTTATTTGATTAATTTCAAAAAAATTCCATTCAAAACGCTATATTTAAATTCAGTTTATCGTTTCTTTTCCATTATTCAATTTGAAACTTTGTTATATTAAAACTATTGCCCGCGAGCAAATATCACAAGGAACTTTGTAATTATTTCCGTCGAATAACTTTGACTATAAAATAAAATACTTATATAACACTAAAAATCTATATTTTCGATTTCACAGTTTCACTGTTTTCTGATGACTGAAGAATTGCAACTCAACTAAATTTAGAATTTGATAAAATTTCCATTTTTTTTTTTTTTAACGATTATTCATTATAAAAATATTTAAAAATAAATTAGTTTTAATAAAAGTTTTAATGATTTTCAAATATCATAACGAAATATTTAAAGAAAACTATACCAACAACACTATAATTGATTTCTGGTAATAAATAATATTAAACATTGTTATTCATTTTATCCTCTAATATGTATATAGTTATTGAATGTAAACAAATATTTTCTTTATATATTTGTTACATTTATAAAAATGTAAATTGAGTGACGTAGGTTCAGAAAAGCTTCTGAACTGAACAAAACTCAAATTCAAAACTATGTGCTAATAAAATGAACTCAACCACTTTTCAAGTATGCAAACCGTATAAAAACGTATCCCATTTCTCTTGTGTGACATTAGTATTAACGATCTAATTTTCAACTGATACAATCGCCTGTACACAATATACAAATACCAACTAAAGATATAACATGCTGTTCAACATGTATTTTATTCTCGCACGTAATAGAAATATATACCGAACCGAACGAGTGAAATGTTTCCGTGTCCATTTTCAAATCATTATTTATAGTTTTTTTTTGTTTTTTTTTGATTGTGTGTACACAATATGCATACATTTTAAATTTAAATTATAAGACAGATAAACTTCTACCTTTCAACTTTAATCAACCATTTCGTTTGAACCATTTGATTAATATTCGATATATTTAAAATATTTTGGCATTTTCGGAAAATGTACCTATGTATTTTATTAACATTTAGCTTGTTTTGCAAAAATGACAAAATATTTTAAATATATCGAATATTAATTAAATGGTTCAAGTTCAATCGAAATGGTTGATTAAAGTTGAAAGGTAGAAGTTTATCTGTCTTATAATTTAAGATGTATGAATGAATATTTTGTATACACAATCGAAAAAATATATATATATATATTCTACATATATATGTAGATTGTAGGTATACAATACAATTATAATAAACCGAAAAGTAAAAGGCATATTTCAAATTCCTTACAAGTGTGTCAGGCAATATCTATCATTATCAATATTTACATGAAATTTTAATCACATGTTTATTGCAATTTTTTTCTTTCCTTTATTGAATCCAATAAATAACATAAATATAATTAATATCTTTTTTTTTAAATGTTTAATTTGCATTAAAAAAAAAAACAAACTTGTATTAAAGATAAAAACAAAAAAAAAAACTCACAAGCACATATACTCGTACAAATTAAATTATTTATGAAAAAACAGCGTCATTAATAGACAGACATAATGGATGCATTACATATAAAACACAAATGTTTAGACTGTAAAGACAATTGCTATTTTTCATTCATTTATAAAAAAAAAAAAAAATGAAATAATGTTATCAGTATTAATGTGCGCGTACGTTATGGCTCATTATATTTATAGAGAAATTGATATAGAAATTTCTAAGTGACGTAGAAAATTTATTGAAATACAAACTGAATAGAATCGAAAAATTGAAACAATCCACATTTTCATCAAAATTGATTATAAATATATATGTTTAGGAGAACTGGGTTTCCCTGATCAAGCGTACAAATATTTATTTTATTTTATTATTGAATGTACTTTTATTTGTTCATGATTCAGACGAATTGAATACATAAATCATAATTTATATTTAGGCTCAAGTATTTTAATTTTTTAATACATTTTTTGATACATCAAAATATAAATTTATCTAAATATATAAATCTGATGAACTTCATATGCATTAGATACATGTTCAGCAGTCAACCCTATCATCCCTTATATAACACTTTTACCAAGAAAACTGGAAATGCAAATAAAACCAATGTATATTTTGATTTTGAATAATTTTGATGATCATAATATAGACTTTCTTTTGTTTTATTACGCCTGAAGCAAAGGAAGTTTATGATGTATTTAAAGATGAATGAAAATGTACATGGTTATATTTGTTTCGTTTTAGCATATTTGTAAAGGTAAAAGAAAATAAAATAAATATATATATATATATAATATATTATTTATAACATATATATGTATTGTATATTTATATCAAGCTTAGCATCGATATCAATATTTATCAACATCAATATAACAATAATTTATTTATAAAAAGAATATATTTGATAAAAAAAAAAAAAAAATTGTTTCACAAATTTACATTGAATTGAATGTACATTTCGATTGAGGCAATCGACAAAAATTCCAAACAAATCGAAATTATTATTTCTATGTTAAAATTTTGATGATAAACATTTCCATTACCTAATAAACTGTATCATCTATTCACAGTAAACGTTTTGATTGAATTAAATAATAATTTTTTCGAATTAATAATAAACTATATTTAACATAAGGTATAATCGAGGGTTCTGGTTCAATTTTCTCATAATACAAATTTGGCCATGAGTAAATAAAACAGAAACCGAAAAACAGATAAAAGAAAAATTAATATAATAATTATATAAATAAAATAATAGCTATGGTAAAATACCCTTGAAAGATCACCGATAATTTTCGCTCTTATAAATCAGTTAAATAAACAATTCGACCGTAATTTTCGGATTAAGAATATTTTAATAATCTAAAAATAATTTCTCATTTTCTTGTAAATTTAAGATGAATTTTCTAATGATCTGAAGAAATTGTGGATTTGAATCTTACGTAAATATTATAAATAAATATTTCTGGGCTTAACAGATTATATATCTGCTGAAACAGTTAAAGGGTTGTTAAAGAAAAAAAAAAAAAAAAAACGAATGTACATTTATATAATTGATGCGTAGGTACCTAATTTTTTTTGTTTGTTTTCTTTTTTATTATTGAAAACTTTATATGTATAACCTTCATTTCAATTATATCAGCATATAGCGCTATTATTTCGTTTATATACCAGTTAAATTTTGTTTTTAAGTATTCTTAACAAATAAAACAATGATACTTGACGAACAAAACAAATATGAAGATGGACCGTAAAGTTGCTCTTAAATAAACCAATCAATAATGAATATAAAATGGCCATGATTTATAGAACACATTCAATTTATTTAAATATTTTTTGACCTAGTTTCAAATACGAAAACAAACAAGCAAACGCTTTCAGATAATTGCTAACCCAATAAAACAGAAAGGGTACAGAGATATAATATCTTATTTCTCTTCATTTTTTTTTTCTTTTGAGTTCAATCGTAGTAAATGAGACAATATTGAATATTGAAAATTGAAAAGGATTTTTAGAGAAAAATCAAATTTAAAATAGATTTCAATGTGCTTTGTTAAACAACAGAATAATGTATGATTTTATTTAAAGAATAAAAACATACACATCAACGGGCCGAAATGACAATAAATTGTAGTGTAAATTAATAGATTTACAAAAAAAATAATAAAATAATAAAATACCTATAAATATTTTATTCCATTGAGAATTAAATGAAACAAAAGTAATTTTAAATTAAGTGGATGTAATAAAATATGAAACATGATATAACTGGTGACTTGTTGAAATGTCATGTGGTGGGCTTTGTTTATAAGAATTTTACGGAAAATACCAGTTATTTTTTAGCTTTAACATTATTTTGAAAAGAGGAAAAATTATTTCTTAGAATTTTTGAACGAAGATAATTTAATGGTTCAAAATATATACATATTGAGAATTAAACATTGGATTGATACATTTTGAGCTTGTAATATTTGGAATCAGTGACAATATTTATTTCTGAGAATATATTGCATTTAATAATGACTAATATTTTTATGTTGGTTATTTTTCTTTATTTAAAAAAAATATTAGATTTTCGCAACGTATCGAAATCCTACCGATTTCGTCCTCAGGTGAACAAATAGATCAATAAACAAAATAAATAATTAATAAATTAATATCATCTCATGATAATAAATGTATACAGGGTGGCCGAGATAACTTAATGCTATCCTATAGAACTTTACTAATTAAGATCTCTGAACATTTTGTAATACTATGGCGTTGCAGTTGGAGCACTCCTTTTAGGACTTTATTAGTGAGAATTTTTGTTTTTTTTAAATTTTTCTCGTAAACGTTACATTTCGTCCATACATCACATTTGGATTGAATCACTCCTTCGACTTAGTTTATTTCGCCGCTAGTGAAACTAATTAATATTCTAATAATATATGAGAAAACACTTCACTCAATTAAATAAAAACTAACTGGACATTGTTTATTTACAAATGAACACCATTGAATTCAATTATTAAATAATGAATAGCACATAATTACCATTAATTCAGTATTTGGAAAAAAGAAATTAAAAAAATCGGTAAATAAATCTAAAATATTAGGATAAACGATGTGTACAACGTATAAAACTAAGTCACCAAAGCCACTAAAATGCCGTTCATCATAAATATAAATTTATCTGACATTTTCTTTGATATCGATATATATATTAGGCATAGCTAATCATTTATGTTATATCTCAATTATTTTTCCTGAGCCGATTATGAACTACTCACTCAATCGTAGCACTACCAATTTATTTTTCTTATTTATTTCTTATAGGCCGCTTATGAGCAAGTCAATTCATTTATCGCTATACTTAATAATTCATGGATATGGACACATAAAGCTGAGCTGGTGACTATTATTAGCTAAAAATCATGATTTTATTATTTATTCATTGTACTAATAAAAAATAAATATTCTTATCTAAATTTAATGTCGATATTTTGTAATAAAATGAATGTTTGAATTTACTGAAAATATTAACGGATATAATATTTCAAAAATGTGTAACAAAATTTTGTACAAAGAGCAAAAATAAAATTTAATTTAAACAAAATAACCATAACAATAGCTGAATAATAAATAAGTTAATAACATAGTTCAAAAATTACTTATAAGTGTTTTTAATTATACTGAAACTTATTCTAAGCTAAAACACATCTAGAGAAAATTGTAATAATGCAACAACATACAGAATAATTAGAAACAAAGTCTAATTATGCCTTTAGTAATAATAACAACATTAAAACCACCGGTTTGTTTATAAAATATGCATTGACTAACCGATCTAATGACGAATTGTGTAGTCAGCAGAGTCAGATAATGATATTTTATACCGGGTGGTATGATAATGTTGCTTATTTTTCTTTTTCGTGCATTTACTACATTTTTAAGAATAACAATTGTCAATTCACAGCAGCTTTTTGTACTTACAAATTGCGTATAGATCGAAAACATTCATAGTAGGCATGTGTCAAATTATAAACTCAGCAATTTCATTAATTTATATTTTAATTTTGGAGCCTTATAATTATAACAAATTCAACACCCAGAATTGAACTTGTTTAATATTAATAAATATGAAATAATGAGCAATGAAAACAATACAAATAACTAATATATTTGCCGTCAATTTCGTGCAGTTTATAAAGAAAATGTAAATAATCTTCGAAAATACAAAATAATGTTATTTTATTTACTTAAGATTGCTTCTACCATGTATTGAACACATTTTTTTATTACAACATTTTTGTGACGTTTTCTTGCTATATTTATCTAATGCCTCTTATATGAAAACTACGGTATTTGATGCTAATAGTAATAAGAGATTTAATTTAATTTCAGATTTAAAATCAATTCGTTGGTTAAGCATTATCGACTTTGATAAAAACGCTGTTGAAGTCTATTTTCACATCAAAGTTTAACAGTTTATACACCGAATTGTACATTATTTTTGTATTTTTCGAATCGATTGCCTGTAATAATATAATCCATTTGAAGAAGATCTAAAGTTCAAAAAAGTTTTATTAAAAAATTTAACTGTTTCATTGTTACATACATATTATAAGTTTTGAACTACCCGTTGGTCTCTGAGTTATCTAATATAAGATGTTGTTTTAACTGAAAGTTATATATATATATATATTATATATAAACAAATGTCTATTTAAACACTGCAATGTAACAAGCAAATTGAATGTTAAGTAAGTCGGCCAGACTTTTAATAACTATAATACTTAAAGAAAAAATGTGTTTAATTGAGTAATTATTATTAAAAGTAGCAATTATTTTATATATATCTATATTAGAATCTATATATATATATAAGAATGAGCTCATTGGCCTCAAGTGAGGCTGTTTAAATTTCATTCTATTTATAAAGGTATTAAATCTATTTTTAGATAGTATTGTGTTAATAATTGAATTTTAGCGTAAAAAGAAAACTGTATATAATTTAAAAATACGTTACCTGATGATATTTGCACTAATCGTTCGGTAGCTGCATCACCATAATCCATGGTAAAATTTATTATCACATATTTTTTTTTTTTTTATTATTATTTTATTTACTTTTGTTTAATTGTTATTGTTTATATTTATTTACAATCATAACTATTTTAATTACTTATTGCGTTTATTTATTATTTGTTTTGTTTAATTTGAACGAAATAAATACTTTATTATTGCAGTTGATAGTACTTTTTATTTAAATGTAACTCTGGATGTAAATACAATTTATCGTCTGGTAAAACATATATATCACTAATAACAAAAATTAGTTTTTTTTTTTTTATTTTTTATTCAGTAAGTAGTACGTGGTGATTTCAGATATAGGTATATTAAAACCTAATTAAATATATTCATTTTGTAGACTGAACTTCTCAATTCTATATTTAATTATCAAATTTTCAGGTACTTTATAATGAAAAGGAACCGTCTATCGATTATATATATTTTTTTCTAATAAATCGTATAACTAAAATTTCCAATAATATTCAATGAATGATCGAATTGTTATGTGACTACAAAATGGATTGTCAGTAGTTCGAAACATTTGCTGCTTACGTTTTTTATAAAGCCTTTTTTTTTCTTTCTTTTTAAAGTCACGAGCAGGTGGTTGTGCAATTGTGCATGCGTATTAAATCTACTTGACCTTGGAGAAATTTCAGTTGACTACTGGATCCAATTATTTTAAATAGTACTCGCGTTAAGAACATATTAATTCATAACATAAAAAACAAAAAACAAAAAAGAAATCATTGAATTGAATTTGAAAATTAAAAATGCAAAAGCATATTGAATTAATAGAAATTATGAAATTATTATTTAAAGCACACACCACACAAATCAAAAATATTTATTAATGTTTTTCTCGTATAATTCAATTCATGTTGAAATTAGATGCACGGAATTAAATCTTCTTGAAAAATGATAAAATATTCGATTAAAAAGATTTCAAAAACTAAAGTACCTTTCCCCGAATATATTTTAATATGATTTTCTGAGTCAGCATCCTTTACATCTAACCACAAAGATGATATACAAAAAAAAAAACGAAGAAAGATGATAATATAAACACGTATATATAAACTTAAATCGATGATATTTTGCAGACACGCCGCCGCGCAACAAAAATTATCAACCATTAATATAAGTATATATTTCTTTTTATTATTTTTTTATATTATTTTTCTTCTTTTTTTTTTTCATTACATTGTTTCACACATTCACAGAATTGACTCGCGTAATATGAATGTATTTACATTAAAATGTATAATAGTTGATGTACAAAGCAAAAGGCACCCATTACAAACATAATTTCAAATTTAAATAATAATTATGTGGACAAAACAAACAGAAAAAGAAAAGAACTTCAATGCCATATACTTATACAAATAAATTTTTCATTTAATTTCGTGTTTCATAATAAGCTTCTGCTTGCTAAGTATTTTGCACAAATTAAAATCAAAAAGTATTTTGAACTGTATTTTCTTCTTTGCAATGAATGTAAAAATGTGTAAGTAATTTTTTTAATTGAGTTTTAGAAAAATGTTTTTTTTATTAAAGTAGGTAATATAAAAAAAAAAATATAGCATCGCATAAATAATAGGCGATGTGAACGCAAAACAGTTAAAATTGGATTTAATTAACTGTACAAAATGTACAATAATAATAATATACCATTAGCATAAGAGAAGCCATTGTTTTAAAAAAAAAAAAAAAATTTCGATACTTTTGCATTGGCAAACGAGTGTGTAAGTAAAAATTGTACGGATGTACCTTTTATAGACATTCGCATAAGGTAATAAATTTTGTTGGTAATAGAATGCCATTATGCATATTAGATGTGAATAAATATATTGTAATAAAAATTATTTTCTTGTTAGTAAAAATTATAGATGAAAAATAATATATTACTTCAACTTCATTAATAAGAAAATATTTGGTGTGTTTCACAATTCACAAGAATTTAATATTTAGAAGAAAGAAAACATCACAGCTCTTTTTTTTACATAATTTTTTTTTTTTTGTGTAATACAAAAACGGCGTAATGTAATGGAACTCGCACACAAACACATACCAACCAACAGGTATTGTAATCACACCGTGTGTTTTTATATACTTATACTGAGTTTCGTACCACTCAACACAAACGAAGTGAACAAAAAACAAAATATAATAAAAAAAAAAAATATGTATATTTCATTAGTGATACCTGTGGATTTTTTTTCTTTTGCTGCTTACTCAATACGCTCACTATACTATACACACTTTACTTGTATTACACAAATTTTTATAGAAGTAAGTAGATATATATTAAATGAAGAGCAATTTTTTTTTGTGTGTGATTTGGAGCTCCATAAAGTGAAAAAACTAGGAAAAAAAAACATTGAAATTTAAACACTTTGCAGACACAACGTTTATTTCCCTTTAGTACACTTGCACATAATGCATATTCATGGAATGATTTATGCAATTTAATTGTTGTTTTCACAATTATTAACTAATGAAAACTTAGGGCAAATACGAGAGCCCATCCACAAACATCTTTACGCAAATTCAGCTTCGACGTCCATTTTAATTTCCCTTGTGACGTCATCCAGCCATATGTTTTAATAATGCAATATTATTGGTTTTGAATATTTTCGATGGATGGCGTTGATAATTAATTGTATATTGCTAGCTTTGTATTTTAAGCTTTTAAAATGAAAGCTTCTAAATTTTGCAGTTTCATGTTCATCTTAGAAATTACAACATTTTCAATAATTTATATTAAAGCTGAATAATTGTTCTAATGAAAATTCTGTTTATTGTAGATTGCACTTAGAAATTTTATTTTTCAGCAAAACTTACTAAAATATTTACTAGGAATTAATATTAAAAGAGTTGGGTAAAGGTTGAGCCATTAGAAAGAAAATTTTCGATGATGAATTTTATAAACTTTGAATTTTGGTTGTGATATTAAATGTTCCAGTTATTACACTATAGGTTCAATGGTTTTGAATTTGAATGCAATACGTTTACTTTTACTCGTCTTTAAGTCAATGCTCTTTTTTCATTTTCATTCTAATTTTTTTTTTTTTTATTATTTTTTGATTTTAACGTTTGCGTTGGAAAAATTAATAAGTGTGGAATATATATTATTGCACTATTTCCTTAACAATAATATTTTCTTTTTTCTGTTGCGATTAAATAAATATGGAAATATGATTAAAATTGATCAATTAGTAAATTATAGCGAAACCGCCTAAAGCTGACCCGCCGGTGCTGATAACGATAACAATAACAACTACTAGATTATATACACATACCTATAACTATAATAAAAATTACATACGTGACTTTCATCAGTGTTCATGTTCATGCAGCGATTGTTAGAAGAGTAAAATATAAACATATAAGTACTGTACAATTACTCATTTTGTTTTTGTTTTTTTTTTTTTTTTTTTTTAATTAAACAGACGATTGAAGTTCGTTTTCTATCAATATCATGCGTTCATGCGTTACTTTCATATGTCGTTTTAAAATACGATAACGGCGGAAAAACAGTTTTTAACTATCGAATTATATAGACATTAAGTATATGAATATAAAATAAAATATAACCAATAGTACCGCCCACACTTCAAACGGAAAAATTATAATTTTAACGTAATACCATTAAATCTTTAAATTGCTTTAAATACCTGAGACCAATAATTGTCTCTTCATTTTTTTGTTTGCAATAAACTATGGACCCATTTACCCCATTAACTGAACTAGTTATATAAAAATTAAAAATGATACCTGCTTGCATATACAGTAAAGAGCGGAAGATTTTTCAAAACAAGTTCATATGAAATTTATCTCAACTAATCAGTCATTCAGTCATCAGCCATTAAATTGTATATAAAACATATTTTTTTTTAATTTTTAAGTAGATAAGGTATAGCAATTAATGATACTTACCTAACTAAAGGTTCTATTTTAAATTATCATTATAATCTTATCATTAAATTTTATTTTTATTTTGTTTGTAAATAAAATATGTAGTAGCTAAATATGCGTCTTTGTCTGAGGCCTAAGTATTGTCGCATCGTGCCGGTTAAAAATTAAGTGTTTAGGTCTGGTTTTTGGTAAATATGTACTTATACATTATTTTTTTTTTGGTAATATGTACTTATATAATATATATATTATATATATCGTAATAATTAAAGAAATACACTTACTGGTTTTATTTATTTTTTTTGTGTTGTTTTGTCTTGTTTTGTTTTCTAGATTTTTTTTTTTTTTTATATTGTGTTTTAATGAATAAAACGGTACAAGGTTCAAACAATTTATTTAAAAATGAGTACACATCATTTGATTTTTAGAACTGAACTTTATCCTACCATTAAAATTTATAAGTAACAAGTACTTGCAGTCGAATGTATTTAACATTATTATTATGTACGAGTACGTGACATTAGATAATAAAATAGATCATTTAACATAGTTATATTGTGTTATTAATTTGAAACCGATATGTTAAATGCGAAACTTATAAAAACGATAATTACAAAATTAAATTGAAAATGACTGAGAGTAAGTAAGCTGATTCTTGAGGTGAAGAAGTGGTGCGTAGGATGATGAGCTAAGGTCTTCGGATTTAATTTTTGTTTGATTCCTGAATTTGAGATATCAACCTGACCATTGAGGTCATGAATTGGGTAATTTTGGAATTGGTCAATAGATATGTAATATCTAGAGGATATTTAAATTCCATAATTTATATTGGCGATAGCTTGATTTCTTAAATTTAGGAATCATTAAGCTTCTAATGACGTATAAAATTAATGTATGGAAACCGATAAAATAGAAATAAAGTCCGGAGACCGTAGCGATTATAAATTTATGCATAAACATACATTGTGTTCCTCTCAGGCACACTTCCAATTTTACAAATTTTATTTTTAGTTATCTTTGAAATTGCATCTTACTAATATATGGATTAAAATAATAAAGAAACAAATTTTTATTTGTTTATGTTTATATATAAGCACCTCTTGGGGTCATTTAGGGTTAAAACTTAGGAATCAGTATACCATACGAAATGATGTTTTCTGCATTCATTTTTCAGTATTAAAATCATCATTATGTGAGGATATATTTATCCTATATATATAGAATAAATATTTAAATAATCGATGCCATTTACATTGCACATGAACAACTCTTAATATCTACTAAATACTAACCTCTGTCTATCTAACCGCAAACCATAAGAATAAATAGAAAATTATTATAATTTTCTTACACAAATACTTCTTATTCATATCAATTAGCTACTATTGAATGAACAGAGCATGTAACATGAACTGCTTTACACGCAATAAGCACATGTATTATTTATAAATAATGATTTGAAATTATGTTGGTGAGCGAGTATAGGCTTATAAAATCAAAAATACAATGAAATCAGAAATATAATTTATCATATAAAATATTATGTATTAAGAACCAATCAACCAGCCATAGTCAATAATGCAATTTAATTTCAGCTTGAAAATTCAATGAAATTTACGTAATTGATTAATTCATATTCAAATGATAATGAAATTAAATGTTTCTTCACCGCGTTTATTAAATATATATATAATAAGTAATATATTGATCATTGATGATACCAAAATATAAATTTAGAAAACTAAATATGTATTATTAAATACTTCCTGCATTTACATTATAATATGTAAGTATGTATATATTGTACATATAAAGTAAGATTGGACAGCTGATTATTAACAAGTAAAAGTAACATATGAAATGCACTTTGGTTTCAATAAAAAAAAAAAAATTATATATATATATATTAAATAATATAATAGTACAAAGCTACTACGCATAAGTAATTTAAAAGACAAATATAAAATGTTGTATTGAAGTCTAAAGAGAAAGATAGATGCTTAAAAATATACAACCATCAGTTTGGCCCTTTCAAAAAGCGCACGTTGATAGCACGTGAACAGTGCATGGCATTGCATTATGGAATTTATTTATATATTTGTTTGTATATGTTTTGTTAGAGAATGTCATAGATGTAGCAGTTTATGAATAGGCCAGAGGATGGGTTATATAGAAATCATATTATAAAAACATTGGACTTTAGACTCCGAAAATTGTACACACACAATAAATGCATCAAAGTCAAAAACACATTTTTATGAAAAAAAAAAGGTTTTTATTTTTATTAAGTTTACGGATGAAATGAAAGAATAATAGAAATTAAAAAAAAAAATATAACAACCTTAATCATAGGTTCACTGATCACAGCATTTTATTAAAATATTAATAAAAATTAAATAACGTAATACTTATAAGTTATACAAGAATGACTTCACTACGTCTTCACAAAAACATTGACTATTACATAAATGCACCAGTGCAGACTTTAAAAACATTACATTATAAAAACAATACATTCTCTGCCTTTTTATATTGTAGAACATGAACTATAATTATATTGACCTTGAAACAACATCAACCACGATTATCTTCATATATGGTACGGTGAATATGCGGCCGGTTAAAATAATGTAAAGCATGAATGTAATTAAATATAATTACGTCTTATGAATGTAAAAAATTGCAAACATTCATTTAATAATATGAAGAAAGAAAAATTTGAAAAACGCTATCTGCACTTCTTTTCATTTTTTTTTTTTTTTTTTTTTATTTTTAGAGAAAAGATCATCAGAGTTCAGTTTCAATTGCATTATATTGGCAAAAATTATATAAAATATATATTAGCTCGCCTAATACAATGTCGTCGGTTTTTTCAAATAAAAAAAATTTCAAATGTAATTTTTATTTTTATTTCACAAGGACATAAAGAAAAATTTTATATTTAAGTAATTGGGTGATCTTTTTTCAGGTTATCGGCAATTTAAAATAATCAGACGCTATTTGGTTTAAGAATAGATTGCAACATAATAACATTTATACCTACATATATTATCGATTTAAAAGAAAAAATGAATGGATTGGTTAACATAGAAACCAAAAAAACTAAAGCCAATTAAGTTGTATTCATTTGATTTACTTTTTCGGTAGGAAATTTAATAATTTCACAGTTCTAATTAAAAAAAATAATTCTCTACGTATTGGAATGCAAGACGTCTTTTCCTATAGTGTCACACTGTGAGCAGGAATGAACAAGTATATACTTGTACTTCCTCAATATTGTACCTTCAGTATTATTTTCCGAGCACTTTAACTAGCAAATTTTACTTAAATACGATTTTTCTGAAAATTACTTGAAAGTACTTAAAATGTTTACAAATATTTCTGGCATTTTTACATATTAAATTTTACTTGTACTTGAAAAATTGTACTTCAGTAATTATATACTAATTATATACTAATTATATACTAATTATATACTAGCAAATTTTAATTAACTACGGTTATTTGGAAAATTACCTTTTCAAAATATCCATGTCTGCCTATGCGACAGCAGTAGATAAAATATATATGAGACAGATTCAAGAAATATAGTTCTTAAAAGGCTATGATGCGTTTTGTTTTCTTTCAAGTAAAAAGTGACTTTTAAATATAAATTGTTGATACATATATGCAATTTTTAAGAAAAATGTGGTGAAAAAAAAATTGTGATAATTTTGTTTAAGAAGTTTTATTTATGATCAAAAGTAACAATTTACTAATTTGTATTTTCCAAATAAAACCCATCAATTTATTTCATAATTTCATTTCATGCGAACAAAAAATCACACTTTACAAGAAAATAATATAGTCATTTATAGTTTGAGGTATTATATCCACCTATTTTTAAAATGCAACCTATACAAACCTAAACGAGCCACAGAAATTTCAAATATTATTTTTGATTCGATACAGATTTGTATCAGTTTCGCACATAGCGAATAAAAAACAAACACAGTATTAAATCGTTATGCTGCGATATTTATTTTTGAAATGTGTAAATTAATTCTAAATTTATTTTATTTTTATAATTATATTATGGGTTTATTAATTATTATTTAATTAATATGAGGAAATATACACAAACGCATAATATTTATTATAATAACCTTTTTGAACTAATTTTTCTATAAATTCTCGTATTTTTATGTTCTAATTGAGATAAAGATTGAAATTGTTTAGTCTTCATAATCTTTATGCGCCGGTTAAAGTCACAAGCTTACAATTTCATTCCATAGTCGAACTTTTGCAAAAACATCCGAAAGAAAGAAAAAAAAAAATATTTTCGCAATGACATCAACAAAATATTTTTATCTTCTTTTTTTTATGGTGTCTGTAAAATATTTCCATTATATATGAATAGGAAATTTTGTTTCCCTGTACTTTGTTCAATATCATTTTAGAAATGTTTTGACGATCAGAACTAGAGCAAAATTCTAGTGAAATATTTTTGTTTTTGTTACGAAATATTTTTAAATATAAAATTTGATTCAAATTTCAGCCAAAAAAAAAAAAGAAGAAAAAAAATATAAAGTTTTCAAAATTAGTCTAAATTTCTAATTTAAATCTATATAATCTATAACTGACATATAAATTTGCGATAACCTATAACAATCACTGTTTTTCTCAGAATATTTTTATTTTCTATTATTTTATTTTATTTATTTAATTATTTTTTTTTATTCATTTGTAATCTACACCTCTATATAAAATAAAATACATATATTTATTAAACTTTAATAAATTATATATAATGAAGCGGTAAGAAAATAATGAAAAAAAAAAAATTCAAACAAAACCGTGTAGGTAAACATGTTTTTTATGTAAGCAATTTCACTGAAATCAAATTATTCTATTTATAGTTTGGTTTTGTGTACCTTATCAAAAATATTTTTTATATGATAATGTTAACTTAATCTTTGAAATTAAATGTTCATTCAAGAATATTGAGTTGTTATTATTTATTTATTGATTTGTTTATTGGTGCTGAAATATGATTCGAATTTCGAATAGAGGTCGTAAAAACTTCTTGGTTTCATTGTTTGTAGAGCACGTTAGGTCAGAGTTAAAATGGAAAAAAAAAATTATCTTCTGTAGATTTTGCCCAATATTTTTTTTAAGTTATTGAATAGAAAATAATATCTTTCTTATGTTTATGCTTATGAGTAGAATTATACCCCTCCCCCCCCACTACTGGAGAAAACAAGAGATTTTGTATATGATTTGCTAAAAAAAAAAGAAGAAGATCATCGCCGTATTTTTTCGCGATAATTTTATTTTCTTGTAGAAAATATTACCCTACCTTGTATAGTTGCCGCCAATATGATGTTTCATCAGTGTGTTTACCGTCCGATAGCATTCTCAGATAATGGAACCTTGCTGATAGAAATGTAAGATGCAAAAATACGTAATAAAAAATTAATAATATTAATGCACTATTTTTTGATCAAATTACTGTATAAAGGCTATTTATCTTTTGTTCTTATTGAACAGGATTTTCTTACATTGGGATGAAATTAAAAAATAATATGTAATAAATTTTTAAGAAACTTTTAGATTTATTTTTAATTATTTTTTTTTGACGGTCACTCATGTGGTTATAATATTGTAACAGATTAGATTGCTTTACAAATTAATTAAATAATTAAAAATTTATTACACAGACACGTACTTTCCTGACACGTGATAATCGCCTTATATCATTAAAAATTATTATTTAATAAATGATAAGGTATACGAAGAGGTTATCACATAACACAATCAATCGATAAATGTAAATTAACGGCGGAATCTAATAGAATGCAATTTAAGCATATTATGTGATAATGTTATTTAATTAATAATTTTTTGATGAATTTCAATTTTTGATATTTTAATTTACGTAAAGCACCTTTTTGTACAATTCAATGTTATTTAATTCCTACAAAATAATTTTAAGTAAAGACCAGCCAACCAGCTAAATTCCAATTAACAGCGCAAATAAATGGTATAAGTGCCTGTCATATTTTTAGTCGACATATAATTATATATTACAAAAGTATATTATATCCATTAAATTGATTAAATTAAAGGTTTTCTCGGTATGAACAAATTGAGTTTTCAAAATGGTGTTAAAATATCCTAATTATGTTTGTGCAATAAAAAATAAATAAATATCCAAAGCGTATATTAAATGACGCCTCTTCCGATTAAATAAATTTACTTCTAACTTTTCGGCAGTTCTAGATTAATTAAAACATACCGGATTTATCTAATCACTTAATAAAGACTAGAGATTAAAGATTAGACCATTCCATTAAAATATTGTTTTAAGAATAAAATCGATAATTAGAATATTCATAAAATAACTAGCCGTTAAAATGCATAGTCATTTATTTTGTAGGTGCTCGCTCATCAATACATCAAACATCATTATCATTATGAAAAAAAAACCTAAAAAAAAGGTCTCGTGGAAAAATTCTTAAAAGTAAAAAAAATTAAATAAAATACAGTTTTTTTTTCTTGCGCTGTACTTAAATAATGATAACAGAAAACCTACTTTAACTATAAATAAAACATTATGAACACGTTTTTATTGAAAGGCTTGTCCAGACGAAATGCCATAAAATTCTTAGCAAATAGCATGCTAACTTTTTCGCTTATCCATAATATGAAATCACGTTTTTAATTCATGCAAGAAAAAATTTGTTATTAATTTTGTTTGCTGTTACCATTTTTGAAATAATTGCGATGTTTATAAAATTGCTTCTTTTCTCTTTTATCATTATTCTCTGACTAATCAAAAATTAAATATCGCAAAAAAAAAGAAAACAGCAGTTTTTTGTTTCATTAATTGTTTTTATAAAATCAATTTCATTTATAAACATAAATAAATGAAAAAAAAAAATATAAAAATCTTTTACCTTTTACGTAAGTCGCATTTAAAAATATAAACAAAAATCTATGATTACTTTTTATTATTTTCTTTTATAATTTATTTGTGTGTTTAATTCAATAATTAAAGTGATGTTATGTTTTCCGATAATTTCATTATTGTTATTTTTTTTTTTTTTTCAATATCAAAAAATTGTTATCACCATCTGGCCGGAGTGTGTATTGGGACATTAAGTAAGTATGTACCTACTATAAAATACAGAAATTATATATAATCCTATCTAGGCTGAGAAAATAAATAAATAGCAGTTACAAGTATCGTGTCTATCTGTCTATGTTTAACGTTTAATGTTTATATTCAATACATACGCAGAGAGATTGGTATACTGGTATTAATACCAACTAGAGCCCGTTCAACATACAACAAAAAAAACATTCATTATTACATTATTTAAACGTTGAGATAATTCAATTTACTCTTCAGTATAATTTTGTTGGTCGTTTATGAAAGAAGTTCTATTTTAAAAAAAAATAGTGTATTTGATAAATATTTTGTGTATGTTTATGTCTATTCTGTCTTTAAAATTAATAAAAACAATATAAATACAGTTTACTTTTTTAATTGTTAAATTAAATATGTTTTGGTGACATGAAATAATAATATTAAAATCTTCATTTCAAATCAAGTCGTTTTCGGCTATTTGATTATAAATAAAATAATAATAATAAAAAAAAAGAATTATATCTCGGTTTTTATACAAAACAAAAACAATAAATTTTTAATATAAAAGTGATATTATGCACCTAACACCAATCAAAAGAAATCCAATGGATGAAGCTGAAACACATAGCATAAATAAATTTTTACAAGAAATATTTGCATTGACTATAATTTAGTGGTTTTTATTACAAAACACAAATACATTTAATTAAAAAAAAAAAAAAAATTAAAATAATAAAAGTGACGAATTAAATTCTCCAATTTTTGTTCATTTTTTTTCTTTATATTTAAAATATTCATTCATAATTCAGAAATCTAAATATCTTTCTATTAATATTTATTACTGATCAAATCAGTCTTAATAAGAACTTCTTAAGTTCTAAATTAAAAATAAGTTAAATTTAAAATAAAATAAAAAGAAAATCAGTTTAAAATGTCTTCACTACAAGAAAATTCATCAACATTAACTGAAAAACGGAAAACATTTTTCAGAAGCAGTTCATTACAAAAAATCAAATGTTCAGCTTATTATTCAATACAATTAGCTGGTGAGTTATAATAAATGTTTTATTGAAATAAAATAATTTACTTTAATTTAACGAAAATCGAATGAATTTACTTAGGAAGAGTGTGATTTTACAATAAATGTGTTTATCGGTTACGTCTTTTTTTTTTTTCTAACCATGTCTACCTTTATTTTAATTCTTTCTTCTTTCTTCTATCTTCTTATTTGATGCCATTGTATTTGTAATAAAACTGCATTCTCCAATGATAAAATAAATCTGGCGCATGTTCGTTAAGAACAAGAATATTAATCGCTTTAAGAATATTAAAAATATTAAGACAAAGTGGCATTCATTTACATGACGATTTTAATCGTATCAACGTATAGCAGGTACTATTGAAAGTTATGCGATATTAGAATATTGAGTTCAGCTTAAAACTTAAAAATAGTAGCTCTTTTTAATCTCTATATGTATCAAAGAAAATAAAGAGAGAAAAAAAAACAAGTAAATGATAAATAAATCACATAATTTTAATTTTAAAACAGATTAGTCTTGTGGGTACAATATTTTATATACATACTATAATAAATTAGGGCGAATTGTCCAGAAAAATTCTGATAAATACAATTTTGATTTTCAATTTTAATGAATTAGATTATAGGTACAAGAAATACAAATAGACAAATGCATTGCAAGAAAAAAAAAAGCTATATTTTATCAAATGTTAATAATGAAAATATAATTAAGTACATATTTGTTTATTTTATTGATAAGAACAATATTTGATGAAAAATGTATTATAGTCAATATTTTAATATGATATTTTCATTGAACAATTAATTAACCAGTTCATAAATTATTATTTGATTAGTCAAAATCATATCTATTAAAACTTGTACATAATTCATAGAATAATTACTAGTTTTTGGAATATCGCTTGAATTTATTACAGTGAAACCTCTTTAAATTGATTCTTTCACTAATCGAACCATATTTCTTCCATATTCGATCTGTGTTTTCTGTAACCATTAAAAAATTAAATGTGTGCGAATGTGTGAAACTGTTGTTCCCCCGGTTAAAATGGTTTCACTGTATTATTTTAAAACTATGTCTATATTTAAAATGTGTTCAATTGGAATTTGAACTAATTTTGTTGACTTTGTACTTTTTATGGAAATAAATTCGGAAATAGATTTTTGAGGAATTACAAAAATGATGTGTCGAAGATTTTAACTGAAAGAAAACAGGTCTAATGTAATAATATTTATTTGAATAGAGAGTATCATTTTTCAACAAGTCATTAAAATATTTCCATTTTGCAATAAAAATGACAATAAAATTTTATTGATATCTTATTTTTATTTCCATGCATATTTATTTTTGCAATAGTAGTCAGCAATTTTGGCTAAAAAATTATTGTTTGATATTTATACTGTTGTTATTCTGTACTTGAAAAGTAGCAAATAAATGTATCTAAACGCTGAATATGCATAAAATGATAAACAATTTTCTCAGAATGTCAATTGAATGCAATCAGTTATAATGGAAGGAATTTGTGTTATTACATATGCTTCAAATATATGTTCTGTTTTTTTTTCGCCAAATTAAATCATGAATAAACAAAACAATTTGAGTGATAAACTATTATCCCAAATTGAGTTTAATAATATAGTAACGAGAGAAAATGCACGTATAATCAAATCTGGAAATATAATTCAAGGACAAATAAATTACAATTGCATGTTTTCTAATAATATATATTATTACTATAATAATGATTTGATTTGATTTCAAATTTGTGCGTTTATCTAAAATCGAAACACAGTAAACAAAAATAGCTTAATCGTAGTCATAACGATACTGAACCGAAACTAATTTTAGTTTTTTTTTTTTTGTTATTGATAAGCATCCAGACGTTCAATATTGCAAATACTTATATTATTTTTATTTTTATAGTTTATATAGTTTATTATTTCCTAAAAATTTGTAGACATACAAATTACATTTTAAAAATAAACCAATTAATTAAATAATATGTATTAAAGAATTTTATTTGTTTGTTTACAGGCTCAATACTTACCAAAGAATCTCTAATGCAGCTTTTCGAAGCACTGATAATAAAGTCTCGAAACTTTTTGCAAAAAGCTTTAATACTTCTTTCTTTGCCCGCATTTAAAATGTGTTGCGCCGTTGTACTATTTTGGATTGATGCCTTCACTAAATACACAGGAATAAATTTTGTTTTTGAGGTAAAATAAAAAAAAATTGTTTAATTTTCTTATTTAATTAAAAAGTAGAATAAAATAAATAAATAAATTGACTTCAATGGAAATTAAATGTATTTTTTTTTTCTCATTTTGTTTTATGCAGAAAAAAATTGCAAATACCGCAAATATTGAACCAGAGAAAACCTATATTTTACGAGTACAAAAAAGAAAATACACACATTCACCAGTTAAATCACCGCCCACAACACAAATATCATCTGAACCAGAGATCTTAAAAACCGTCACCGAAGAAAACATTCAATCGAGATTATCACCACAAATTCAAAAGTCTATTTCTGAAAATAATCTATTGACTGGTTCTAATAATAGCATTTCAAATAGACAAAGTTATGGTTTAATTGTGATTGTGTATGGCAGCGCAACATTAGTATATTTACAATTAATGTTATTGGCTATATGTTTACATACTGTTAACACACCACCCGGATTATTGTTTTTGGTTTCTAGTTTAGGATTAATTGGATTTATAGTTTTCCAGGTTTGTTTTTCTATTTAACTATTTCATTTATAGCATTCGTTTCATTTCTTAGTAAAAACAAAAAAAAAAAACAAAAAGCGAAAAAAACGCGTCAACCATTTCTAAACAATTCATTCATTCATTAGTTTATTTTACGATTTCTCTTTACTTTGTAGAAATGAAAAAGTAACAAAAAAAACTGTCTTCCTTCACGCAAACAAAAACCGCATACGAATAAATCATACAGTTTTTTTTCCCTTTCATAGTAATAGAGTTTCCCATTATTTCTACTTCATCATGCTGTTTTTTTTTTTTTATTATTATTATTTATTTGTTTAAAGGTATTGATTTAATATTACTACTAAACATTATTACATTCAGGGATTTCCATTTTAATAAATTCCATCGATATTAGCATTTATAAGTAGATTTTCTTCATTTCCATATTATATTAAATTAATGTTACAATTTAATAAATTTTAATATGGTTGGACTTGTCCGTTGACCATTTTTTGTTATTTAATGTTTATTATTTCTACTTATTCCTAAAAACAAAAAAAAAATATTTAAGTAGGTTGCGTATTATGCGTAATTTAATTACTAATTAGTATACAATATATTGGGTCGGTAGTAGATTTAAAATATATGTACATGTCAGATGCCTGCTACCAATATTATTGTTAAATAATTTCTAATCACGCAATCCACAAGTTACTTTGTTTTCTTGTATTAGTTATGTACTCATAGCCCAGCCTTCGAACTTTCTTCAGACAAAAAAAAATAAAAAACTGGTAGTTAATGAATTAATACAAAGGCGATCTTAATGTTTGATTTCAAAACAATTCGCGGTAAACAATTCTACAGCTAAAATAAATAACCAAGAAATATTCATGAAATTTATGTCTACAAAAAAAAAAAAATAATAATTGCTGAATCATGCATTTATCGCGCGGTGCAATTTTTTTTTTATGTTTTGTTTAATTAAGTCAAACGATAACAAATCATTAACAAAATATTTTTCTTTGCAGATAAGCTTTATAAAAATAAAACCAAAAGACGAACATACACCCGAAAAATCATCATGTAATACAATAACAGTCAATTCAACTATTAAGCTGTACACAACATCCTCACCGAATAAATTGCGATTAAGTCGTTCAACAACACGACGATTTTTCGACTTTCATAATAAAACTTTAAGCAAAATAAAACTACTTTAATTAGTTTTATAAATAATAATAATAATAACAGTTATTTTCATTTTTTTTTTTTTTTTGGTTTCTCGAATTTTTTTATACGCTAACACATCATTTTTAAATAATTAACATAATTATATCATAATCTTATATTTTATCAATTTGACGATCACGGAACATTGTTTTACTTTGTTTTTTATTTTTTTAAATCATTTAGGCAAGTGGAAAATATATATACACTTTCTATTGCGGTTTAGTTTTAATTAGTTTTTCAAATAACAAAAAAATTAAAAAAAAAGCAGCAATTAGTTTATGAGACTTTTGTTTGAACTATAACATTTGTTTTTGAATGTCATGCGAAATGCGAATAAAAACCATTTCGGATTTAAACTATAATAATAAATAATTATTTCATAAATTTAATGTTGTTTCGATTTCAAAATATGATAAAAAAAAGAATATCTAAATTTATGGCCACAAGAAGTGCTATTTTCTAAAGCTTTAAGTCAGTTTTATAACAAATTGAATTATTAACTAGAGAGGCTCTTTGTTAAATATGTATCACATGCACTATAAAGAGAAAAAAAAATAGATTCCTTTCGTTATTTTGAAAATTAACTTCATCGGATTGAAAGTTTTCATAAATAATAAGTTGAATTTGTATTAATGCGATTTTTTTTAATTCATTATTAAATGTCACTTAAATTAAAATTAATTTAATTGAACTGATGTTTATTTTATTTTAAATACAAATAAGAAATTTATAATAAATTAAATTTATAAATGAATTGTTTAATTTTATTATTATTTAAAATAGGTAAGTATAACCCAAAATAATTCTTCCAATTCTGATTTATTTTCGTATCGAATTGAATATATTTGAAACAGATATACGCAAATTCGAAATAAAAAGATAATTCTCAATTCATTTTACCTAAAGACGATCATTTCGTTATTTCAACATGCATTTGTCTACAAATGGAATCCCTATACCCGAATATAACTCTTATTATGACGTATATGAAACAATTAATCTATGTTAACATTAACAATTCATTTAAAACCATAAGTGGTTTTTTAGTTTAATATTGAATTAAAGCACATCAAAGGTTTCGCATATAAATTTAAATAGGCATTAGTATTGAAAACAATTTAATAATGTAGATTATAAGAATTTATTGAGCTCAATGTTCGTATAACCGCGGTTCGTATAATACATTGCAGTTAAATATATCAAATTATAATTTATGTAATAAATAACAATTTACATTTAAATAACTGTACGTTCCTACAAATACTTTGACAATGATTACTACTTCTTAACAATTCTAACATAACAACATAAGAGGCTATAAAGTTTTTCATTTATGAAGTAATTGGTTGGAAAATACTTAGGTTTTTTCTTTATTTATTTTTTTTTCTGCTACATATATAAAAATGTTAAATATAGACAAAGCAGTTATTTTTTTTTTCTTTGCAATTCGACATCATTTATGATAATAAATGGACTTTTAATGTAAAAACCCTTCTTATATGCCATTTTCATTCTAGTTCTGAATGACTTAACGAAAAATGTCTAGTAATTGATGTCAATGTTTTATTGTCATCATCGCACACAAAGTACCAATCATTTGCTTGGTGATTTATTGCATAAATTTAGATGACACAACAAAGCTATTCATTACAAATAATTATTCATATTAGAATAAAGTCTAGTCATCATAATAAAAAAAAGAAAATAAAAAAAGAATGTTGAATTTAGAGCATACTTGAAATTTTATTACATATTTAGATTATTTTATGCCATGCAGTGAATAATAATAATATATGATTTATGATGAAGGTGGCCTGTGTCGGTGCAGTAAAATCAATTTATTTATTTGCATTAAAATCATACAGATTCAATTAACTACCATTTAAATTAGATTACAATACGAAACCAAACCAACAATATACAATCAGATGAAATTATACAAACAATCATGAATCTATTCATTGGATTTGTTTTTAGATAGACTTCTTGTAAAGTCAAAACACAAACAACATGTCACGTTTTTCTTACTCTCGTTTGCGGGCTTGCGGCTTGAATTTAAAGAAAAAAAATAAAAGGAACAAAACAAAAGAGAAAAAAAAAACTGCCAATTCGTCCTCATCAAAAGCCGGGTATTAGCATCCGAATATATACGATTCCCACCCATATATTCAAACATCTAATATTCTGTAAATTTCAAGCATATAAATTCTAGTTAGATTTAATATAGATTCAGATATACGAATAGAAAAAATCGTGTTTCTGTTCGTATAGTCGGGTCATTGATATGATTTTCCCCGCCCAACACATTCAAATATTTCTACCATTAACATTCATGTCAATGTGTATGCTATACAGAAAAATATCGTTTGTAATTAAACATTTCCACATCAGTTGATGAAAAGTTTTCCGCGAAAATGAACGTGTGAAAATACACGGCACATTTTGTGTTGCTGTATAGAATATCCGTTACCTACTTTATTTGTATTAGGAAAATAAAATAAAAATATTTATTCGAAACAAAAAAAAAAAAAAAATGTGTATTATCATTTTGTTATAATTTTCTGTATATTAATGAAATGGAAAAATCACCGGATAGATTTTCCACCAACATAAAATATATCACAAATAAAAAAAAAAAAATTGTGGATAATAATATAAAATGAAATAGTTTGTAATGTAATAAAAAATGTGTGTAGTGCGTTTTGATGTTTCTTTTTGTTTTGTATTTAAATTAAATAATATTTAGTAAGCAATTCTATTAACAACGACAACGACAACAACAACATAACAAATATTTAAATTCAGTTTGAGTGTTTTACGAAAATAGTGAATTGTAAAACATTGTGTTTCAAGAAACAGCGACCAATAAAAATAATATAATATTATTAATAAAATAAAATAAAATAATATATTTATAATATTTTGAATAAACTGTTTAAAAGAAAATAAATTATATGCTAAAAATGCTTGACAAAATTTCGTGTATTTAAGAAACCTTAGGGCGGAATCAGAATAAGGTTGGAAAAAAATAATGAAACATTTTTTGTTTTGTTGTTTTTTATAATTTTTTTATTTTTTTATTACTTAAATGTTTACCATTCAAGTGTTTAGTTTTCTTTATACAGAAATATATTTGATATTATATATATTAACCAGAGAATTTATTTATCAGTACATAAATACATATGTAATATGTATATATATATTTTACGTTAGAGTCTAGCATAAAATTCTTCGTTACTGTTTCTAGGTAATAGAATGTAATACCTGCATTGAATTGCGTGCATAAATAATAAATTATAATTTAAATCCTTGCATTTTATATAATGGATTTACATTTTCCAAACCATATGAAACTATTTTGTACGGATAATAATTATTTCATATAATCACTATTTGTATTATACATATTCATAATTCATATGCAACGAAAAAGTCCGTTAGCCCGATATAATTTTATGTAAAATAGAAATGAAAGTTTACTGCGACGGTTACTACAATTTTGATTTTCATATTCCAGAAATATAGAAATGAATAAAATTTATATATATAAAAATATGTATTTATAAAAAAATAAAAATAAAAAATAAAATAAAACAAAAAATACTCTACCATCGATATTTTATCAGTTATTGGTATAAGGGTGCATTTATTGGTTGTATGTGTTTGTGTGTGTGTATGTGTTTGTTGTATAGTTTTACTCTGATGAATCCAAGAGGGGAGACATTTTCTTTTAATATTATTCAACCCTCTAAATGTAGACATCCTATATGCACTAATACAAATACACACAGAACATTTTCCTATAATACATGCATGTGTTGTATTCATCAACTAGAAGTAGAATAATTATTATTATTTTCGGTTTACTGTTTAATATATAGTTTTCCTGGTTGTTTTGAGACTGTCAGTTTAATATTTATAAATATATGTAATTGTGACTACAGTATATAGTTTATGTGTCCCCGCTGCTTAAAACCTTTATATTTTAAATTCAAAATAAAATTGAAAAGTGCTTTAATATGAGTCAGTAGGAAATTTGGTGTGTGTGGTGTATTTTCTTTATTTTTTTTTTATGCTTTTTGTTTGTTTGGTTTTATTTTTATTTTAGGGTTTAACCTATTTTGTAACATAGAATTGCCAAGAGAATTTGAATATGTAGTACCTGTAGTGTTTATAACAATCGGCTTATAAGAATTTACTTAATTTATATAATTTTTTTTTTTTTTTGTGATTTGTGTATTCAGTTGTGCTTTGTAACGATATAAAATTACTCAGACAATATTAACACAAAATTATCAACATGTGGAAAGGTTTTATAGATATTGTGAAAATAGTTTTCATTATTATTTTTTATTATTTATATAGACGATATCGACATCAAGTTCTATTGTAAAAATTCCTTTTCTTTATTTATATTATGATAAAAAAAAAATATACAATTAAAAACTTCTTTTTTAGTTTTAGGAAATCTAAAATATAAACAAAAATAATGAAAATAAAAAAAAAAGAAACGGTCTTTCGTTTCATACCATTGATATATTTATTTTATATTTGTAGAAGCCATCAGTTGCACCGTTTTATTGTCGCAAAAAATAAAATAAAATATATAACAAAAACAAAAAAAAAAAATCCATACCCGCAACATGTTTTGTTGCAGGACATTTTCATATAAGTAAAGTATATCAAATGTATTAAAAGGAATAAGATGTACAAACTGAATATAAGCATACAATAAAAATAAAAAAAAAATACAATGGAAAATCTTCTTATAACTTAGAAAATACTAAAGAAAGCAAAACTCCATGCATTGCAGTTTTTATTAATTTATCAAGATATAGAAATATTTACTTTATAAAAGATTTTGTTAATTTTTTTTTTTTTAATTTGTATAGTTGTTATAGTGTTTTGTTGCATACATTTTTTTTTATTACTCTCTTTTTGTTTGTGTTTTTTTTTAAATTCATAATATAAATGAACAATATACACTAAAATATCTTCTTTTTTTACTTCATATTTGAGAAATTTGCAAAATTTTGAAAAAAATCAACTATTTTTTTTTTTGCATATTTTACAATATAATATATTAGAAAAATTATTTGCACGATGAAATATTCTTGGCGCCTATTTAATTTTATAATTCACAGATGTTTATTATTTTTATAATAAAAACTGTGAAGAACTTGAAATGGTTATGCACTTAGACAACGTATTCATAAGAAGTCCACTACACTGGTACTTGTATCAATTTGATAAGCATTCACTTTAACCTTTTGCTATTTATCGTTACATAAATTTTAACGAACAGTTTATGTTGTTTTTTATGCACTTATTAATTATTAAAAAAAAAAACAAAACAACAAAAAAATTAGCAAACGGCATATGGTAAATAATTAGCATATATTTTATAATAATATTATAAGATCAAGTTTTAATATTATAATTTTCTACGCAGTAAATTTATTTAGAGATTCTTAGTATTATAAAAAATTTATAGTTATTCAGTCGATAAAATAATATTGTGAAAAATATAAATAATTTAAAATAAATTATGTAAAAATACAATTGATCCTATTTTCGAAAATACATTTATTTGGCAAAAACGAAAGTGTTATTTTAGTGTGGTAATTAATCGTATCAACGCTATCATAAATAATAATGCAATTTCTGTTACTAGAATGTTTATTATTTATTGCTTTAACAAAATTGTGAATGTAAAAGTTGAAATTTCGTTTCATCTTATCAAGAAATCTTAATTATAGATTAATGTTTCATTTTCATTGGCGTCTGAGTAAATGTTATTTTACGGAATATAAATCAATATAACACAAAAATATAACGAAAAGAATACATTTTTATATACAAGTAGAATAGTTTTAGGAGAATTCTTCCTTCCTTCATATAAACTTAATTCATCTTCATTTTTATTCCTATCAACGGCGAAATATATTTATTGTGTTCATTCATTTAATGTAATGAAGAAAATTAAATCGATTTAAATTGAGTTATTGCTAAATGTAATTTCTAATTCAATTCAATCATGTCATATTGTCCATTTTCTCTGTTTGACTTCATATTTAATACTTGACCAAATGTTTTAACTCGAGATTATTATAGAACGAAAATTTACTAAGAAAGCCTATTGATTTTAGTCAAAATGCGTGAATATTGGATACGGATGAAAAACTACCATAAAAAGGTTATATTATTTTATAGGTGTATACGAGTACACGCCCAACAAATGTTTTTTTTTTTTATTTTTGAAAACAGGTGTTTAAAACAATTTTGCTGTTTAAAAACCGTTTTTCAATATCATTCGTAAGCAGGGGAAATGAAAAAAGAAAAAATGTTTTTCATTTTTGGTGAGTTATAATCCGTAAACTTTGCATTGCAAGTTGGTAACGTTTTGGTATGGGTCTATCAGATGTAACTGATGATGGTAATACTTATAATACCAGTGCTTAAGGTATTTATAAAAAATACACTAGAAATTAAAACTGGGTTAACAGTTTTTTTTATGAAAATGAAATCAAGATGACGTCTTCATCTTATTTTCACCAAAAAATAAATATCGAAAAAAAATGTGGGTTAACCAACGCTATATACTTACTACTTTTTTTTTTTGGTGCTTTTATTAATAAAAAATATATTGTGGTTAAAAACTAAATCAGTTATATTTTGGCTTTGGTCGAACATTTATTTCAGTTGAATTCTATTTACATTTCGTCCCTTTGGAAACACATGAATGAAAAATATTCTTCAGACTGAAGCAAATTCAATTTATTGTTATCGACATCATAAACAGGCTTGTAGGAGCGGGTACATGGTACAAAGAAATATGAATCATAGATTTATAGAAATCAGCGTGACCGAATTTCTTATACGAGGTTACTAATATCTATAATTTTTTGAAATAAGCAGAAATACACTTTAAAAAAACCGAATATAAGTGATTTCGGGCAGATATATTGTTTTTTTTGCGACTAATTAGTGATCTAGTGATTTCACTTAAAAATCATCCAGATATCACCCAGTTTGCGTAATTTTCACTGGATATTTTCTTAAGATAATAGCGGAAAAAGCTATCGTGATTTGACCGTGAAAACACTAAACAAAATGTTTATTGGTTATATTATGCTTCCGAGATATGATTGTCTAAAAACAAACTTGAGTTTAAGGTTAATTAATTTAGTAGTTTTTCGATTCTTAGATGCGTTTAAAAATATTGTGTCAATATGAGTGTGATTAATTTGGTTTTACATAATGAATTGAATTATTAATATTTTTTTTTTTTAATAAATGATTCGATACATTAAAATATAATCTTAAAAAGTAGAGAATATATATTTATGAGCTAATGCGATATGTATATTTTTGCAGATAGCGAACACGAAATATGTATTTAATTTTAATTGATCGTTAGCAATAAGCTTACAACAACATATTTGTGTGCCCACATACAAAATAATTTACCGACGGCCGTCTTCGAATAATTGCTTCTCACTGGCTCGCTATCCCAGTTTCTGCTATCGCCAATATTTACCAATTAATCAATAATCACGTACTTAAATTTTGTTTATCTTATTTATTATTGTATATTTGCCTTTATTTATGTAACTGAATAAGAATATGGTGATAATTTATATAATATTATTTATTTCTTAAATGAATATTCATCGTTATTTAATTTTATATTTTATGTATATGTATATATTGTTTAATTATTCTTTATAGTTTTATATTGAATGATTCCTTTATGATTTAATATTAATGTGCATGGACTTGTTGGGAGGTTGCGATAAGAGATTTTTAAGTTTTCAACACGTATGTTGATTTTGATCACCATCAGTTCAGATATGACTTTTGCCAATTGCACCGCCTCACACAGATTTTCGGTATACATATATCTTAATTTTAATTAAGTTACTCGTCCTAGTGCTTAGTTTTAATTTAAATTTATATTCTTTATTTTTGTATTTTAAGTGTTGTGTAGTTTTGTGTATTAAAATTACTATTTCAATAGGGTTTTTCCATACCTTTCCAGATCAACTGGTCAATATTTATCCAATCAGTCAAAGCTCCACGCTTTTAATAACGAATTATAAAATTTCGTAATTGAATAGATTTAAAACCTAGCCGGTTAACGTGTCCACATAATATAACATAAAAAATTAATTGGCATTTCTCTACGAAATAATTTGTGCATTGGTTTGAATAAATATCTGTTCTAATAAAATCATTCAATATACGTTGTTGTTGTATTCGTTCAAATTGTTCTATAAATTTGGTAAATTTTTAATTGATGTATTGTCATAAGCACTTGCTTTGGTAATATGTATATGTAATTTGTGTTCTTTTTTTTTTAATAAAACATTCAAAGACATTTCGAAAATTAATTCGTTTATCATTCATATATTGTCTTTTAGACAAACATTTATATAATGTTAGTGAAAATATAAATGATATTTTCTATAGATTTTATTCAAAAATAGCATAAAAAATATTGTTATTAAATGAAAACCCCATAATAATTGGTCCTTATTCAACTAGTTTTGGCCGTGTTCTTTTTTTGTTGCTCCTCCCTAATATAATTGTTTACCGAAAGCTATCGCTATGCAGTTATTAAGGAAAATAGTGAATTCATATGTTTTTTTTTTCGTGCAGCTTGTATTAAACTCAACGTTCTTAATCATTTTCATAATTGCTAGTGGCTAATAGTTCATATTATAGTATTTTACTACACTTAATGGAATATTTTGTCGTGTCATATCCAACCAACATGGCTACAAAATTTACTTATTGGAAGTGAAACTTATAGTTGTAACTTGTAACCAAACGAGTAGATAATTTTTTAAATCAAAAAGTTTTACTAAGCCTGAAAGAAAATTTAAGCTTCAAATCCTAAGCTAAAATTTCATGTTTTTAGATACGCGAAGTAGAATGAATCTATTGCTATTTGTGATCAACGTTGTACATATATAAGTATTTGTTTGTTGTTATGAGTACTCAACATAATAAACAATCAAAATTTTGAATCACTTTGGTAACATTTATTTCATATTTTACTGCTAATCTCTTTTCCATGAGCCAAATATTTTTTTAAACAATAAAATTATGATAAAATAGTTCGATTTCAGTTTGCTAACGTGGATTTGTTTTTTATTGTATTAATTTTTTTTTTTATATAATCTAGCAAAGTAGAAAAAAAAGCAAAAAATAACAATAAATTATTTTCTTCGCACATTATATAGTTTGTAAAATAATTTATCAAACAAAAACAGACAGCTCACCTAACTAATAATCATTTATTATTTTATACATAATATTCGTTCCTATAAAATGTTTTATACCAATTTTATATAATATAACCTAACGCACCCTTACGCGTATTATTAAACTACAAGCAAAAAATAAAAAAAAAATTGAAAATGTGGCAAAAACAAAAATTAGTTTCGTTACATTTTACACTATTATTATTATACATATATTCATGATTGAGTTAGTGTTACGTGTTGTTACTACGAATGGCCGAAACGAAAAAGAAAAAAAAATTCAAGTCACCTCGTGTCGATGTGTATTTCGCGTTCTTTTATATAAATTAAAATAAAATAAAATGTTTAGCATAATCAATTTTTTCCTATACAAAATACAACGTGTTTTATTTTTTTTTTTTTATTTTCCACTCTGTTGTTATATTGTTGTTTTTTCTTTCAGTTTTTTTTTTTGTTTTTCCCCAATTTTCTATAAATATCTCGTATTATAGGCAATTGGAAAATATATGCGTGAAATATATATGACACGAGACCAATGTATTATCAGAAAATAGATTATTTTGAATGAAAAATGAAAATTGACTTTGTGTTTAAATTATATTTTTTTGACTGATGATTAAAATAATTTATAATTTAAATTGTAATTAAGAGTATTTTAAAATTATTTCATAATTTATTGCTCTTTTTTTTATATACATAAAATATGATTTGACACCATCATGCGTCAAGTCATGTCTTGGTGATTTTCCTGAAACAATTTAATGATATTTTCCAATCATTCAGTTATGTATTTTAGGAAATTTGAAACTCTCACTTCTATTGTATAATGTTAATAAATAAATAAATCAACTAATTAAAAAAAAAGAAAAAACAATTAATTTACAAAAAATATAATTAATCATTATTTAAAGATAGTTAAGATTAAGACACATTATTTAAGATAGGAGAATTAATTCTGTCCGCGAAAATCATAATGACAGAGAAACAAGAACATTTATCGATTCGAGATTTGTTGACATATAAATAAAAAGAAGTGAAAACTCATTTTATTGCCATTAAATACGTTAATTTAAATTTTATTTTATTATTTTTAGTTCAAAAACCTTATTCTTTTTTCTTACAAATGGATTTTGCACACAGGATTTTTATAATTTTTTGTTTTTTTTTTTTTTGTTTAGTATTTTAACACTAAATAAAGTCTGACTGCATAGTAGTTTGGCGCCACATAGTTTTATATCCAATCGACTGTTTTGCGTTTTCTGTCGTGTTGTGTTTTACCGCACATATAATATTATTGCATGGTTTATTATAATATAGATATATACAACTACACGAGATTTCTGGTATCTTTATATTCGCTATTCAATTTTTTTTTTAACTTACTTATGTCTTTTAATATATGGATATTGCCGTATACAGAGTTCGGGAAAAATCATTTTTGAAAGAACAATGTGACTAATTCGAAATTTTCCTTTTTTTATATAAATCAATTTCTTTTTTTTTAAAGTAATTTAAAATTAATTTAATTAATGATGTACTTAAATTACTCAGATTAGTTAAGGGGCATATCTAAGACCTAACTTTTTTTTTTTTTTTGAGTGCAAGCAAATGTGTAATAGGTACTATCTAGAACTAAATAAAACTTATTTACAAAATTTTCTTGAACATTATATATCGATGGCCTAATGTCATTTTTGGGGGCCAAATGTTTTTTTATCTTTATTGTATAATATGCATACGTGGTCGCTTGCCACCCAAAACAATGATATATACCCTATTGACATTAAACCGTCGATGTCTGCATTGTAAGTGTTCAATAAACTTTCCAAAAACATTGTTTTCAGCATTCACCAAAGGGGCTTGTCACTCTTAGTTTAAGCATGTTCAAAATTCAAATATATATCAGAAAATTATTAATACACGCAAATATTTAGAAATATTCAGAATATTTGATTAATATTCAGATTCAACAAAGTTTGTTCTGTATGCAGACAGTGTCAAACTTCATTATATTATCAGTTCATCCGCACTTGGAATTATATGAATATAAATGAATTAAGAATTCAGAGTTTGTAGCTTTTTTGATTTGCTGAATAGTAGAATAACAATTCTCTAACTAATTTATGTAGTTGATGTGAAATGAATAGTTTTCGAAATTCGATTAAATTCTAAAAGCTCTTTCATTTCAATTGAAATCTGGTTTAAGTTTAAGTTTTTGCTCGATATATATTTTTCATCAAAGATTTTCGAGTTTCAAATTTTTCTTGAAAATATTTTTATACTGCACAGACTAATCATTTTTATGAATACTACTTTCAAAACATCTACTTGAAATTATATTAAAGTTTAAAAATTTATTGCTGCAATCACAATTCAATTCAAATAAATCAAATTATCTCATTTATCGTATTTACTAATATGACACTATATCTATAAATATATATTATTTATGTTTACATTCAATGGGAAAATATCATAATGCCATTTTCTATTCAATTAACTAATGACGATATTTTCTAAAACTATGAACAGAAAAAGAAAATAATAAAAAAAAATCATATAAAAGCAAATATAATTAAATAATAAAATTGACAACAAATATTTTTTGAACTTAAACAAAAAGAAAAACCATTTTTTATTGCAGCAAACAGTTTCGTCTTTTATGAGTTTGACCCTGATTAAATACAGTCCCCAACGCCATAACTAACTTTTCTTTTGCATGTCTCTGCATAATAAGTTGTACCTTTTGTCATCAATTTTGAAATTCAGAATCAGAAATTTCATTGAAAACTTTCGTTTCCCATATACATTCAATTTCCATAAAATAATAACTTTTTGACCCTTCAGCAAAATTCAACTGATATATGGATCATAACAAATATATTCTATTTAATCATTATTCTACTGTTTTTGTTTTGTATCTAAAGTTATTAAATATAATTACATATTCAAAATAATTATAAATTATTTAAAAAAAAAAACGAAAACAAAGAAACGATCATGGAGCTCAATTCTCAGAGCGTTAGTTTAGTCTATTCTAAAAATCTTTTATCTTAATTTGAATTTGTGATTTTACAAGATGATTTTCTATCGAGTCAGGGCATCATGTTTAAACTACCAAAACATATTTTCAAATATTCTAAAAATAATAATAAGTAAACAAGTACCATCAATTTATTTATATTTATAACTTCCTGGCTTAGATAATAAAATAATAAATCATTTAATAATGACACTAAAAGTCAACTTTCAATTTAAGTACAAATTAAATATAATAATTACTATTAAATACTTTATTAACTTAAGATATACAAAGAAAAATTCTGAACAGTTTTATATGAGTTACAATTACATTACGTTTAATAAAGTAAATATAAAATCTTCATGGTTTCAATATAACCCAATTTACAAATATAAACTTTTTAATATTATATTATAAGTTTATGTTCTATTAATTAAATAACTTGTTAACTCTATTTATAACTTTTTGAATAATCATAGATTTCTTTATGCGCAAATGGTGTTCAGGATATTATTATTGTGTCTGTCGTAAATTAAATTTGATATTTGATAAAAAAAAAAATGTTTATTTGAAAAAATTATTTGTTCATTTCTTTATACAATAATAAAAATCAATAAAAAAAAAATTTAATTCCCTGAATACAATTCTTCTTTTCTCGAACATATTTTAAACGTTATTTTGCCTAATAAAATAACGTTTATTGATTAAATGCTATTCAAAAGCGTTTCGTTTGGAAGAATTACGATTTCCGTTTTTTTTTTTCATTTCATTTGTTCTGCAGTTTAAAAATTGAACAAAAAATCTCAATAACATCTACACTATTTGATAAGGTTATTGATCTTGATTCACAACCTGACCAGAATTTGTTATACTGTAACAATCAGGGCTGGTATCGAAATGCATGAGCGGTATACAACATACATGAATGAAGGAAAAGTTTTGTTGAAGTGTAGAAAGAAGTAAATAAAAAAGAAATAATAAAAATAATTTTTACTATAAGCAATGAAATGCTATAAAATGGGTACTGGATTATTACGTAAAAGTATTAGTACCTACTGATTGTCATTCTTTTAAGTACCAGCGCTAGTAAATCGGTACAAAATTCAATTAAATAGATTAAAGATAACAATGCCGTTGCAATTGGCTTGTAATGTCCAAAAACCAAACAACACTGATAAAAAAAAAAATCGTGAAATATAGTGAAGACAATTATATGTCGTGTCAACTATGTTTTTTTTTTTTTGTTTTTTTTTTTTTTTTGAATGGAGTTTTGTAGTGACTGCAACTATTATTTTTTTTTATATTCAAAATAACAATAGTTGACACGAAATATACTTAGTTGTCGCCACTATATTGTTTTATCAGTTTTTTACTTATTTATTGTTTCAATTGCAATCATTTGCTCCCACAAATACCATTTAACCGAAGAGTTTTTTCTTTCTCGTACCTGGCAATGCATATAATTAAAAGCAGCTAAGTTCGTGTTTTTGTATTCCAATATGACTAAATGATTTTTATTAAATTTACTTTAAAATATTTAACTTAAAACTAATGCATCAAATATATTATTTTATTTTTTTATAAATAAATTTGGTGTTTTTGAATAATAAATATAAAAATAATAAAAATAACTCGAAAAAAAAAAATAAGAATTAGAACATATTCATAATTACATTTTTTTCATTAAATTCTCATTTCACTAAATTTTATTTTGGTAAGACACGGAATAGATTTTAATAAAAAAGAAATATATTTATTTAATTGCATTGCAAAAAGAATTTACCTCTTCAATATTTTATTGTATGAACATATTTTTTAAATGTATAGGTATAAATAAATAATAATAACTGTAATAGCAATTGCAAAATAATAATAATTTTGAATATGACGTATGTAAATTTTATTTGTTGTATAAATTATATATTATAGTTATATAAATGTCGATTTAATGACATATAAGATGCAACGTTTTCTATTTATGTTTTTAAGACATTGCATTATTATTATTATTATTATTATTATTAATATGTACCTATAACGATAAAGAAAAATAAATAATAACGAAATGTATTACAAGAAATTTGGGTAACGTGCCAAAAATGCAAATAAAAGACAAAAAAGAAAAGAAAAACCCGTTACGGGTGTGTAGACGCTATTATTAGGTGCTGTTATATAGGACTTAAGGTACCTATTTTATAAAAATTATAAATGGGCTCTCTAGAAATGGATATCATTACGAGTAAAGTAGGTACTTTCGAAGAATTCGTGTATAATATCAATAGTGATATTTGTAGAATATTAAAAGCCCATTTATTATTATAAAGACGATATTTACTATAAATATGTAAGTATAATACTTATAAAGAATATTCAAAGGTGTACGAATATTTATTATATATTCATTATTTAATGGGATACAATTTATGCACCATTACCAATACATACATAATTTAAATAGATAAAACCACTTGTCTATATATTATATATGTACTATATAATTTAATACATACTTTTACTTTTAGATTTTTTTTTTTTATTCTTATACAGACTAATTTTTATTCTATTCATGGTTCTTTTTTATGTTCTACTGACTATGTATGCTATTAATGCTTTTACGTCCCTTTAGTGGAATTGTTATCTATAGCTTTATTTTGGAGGTGAACAGCTATTTAATTTTAAAATGTTTGATTATCTTTTGTCAATACATATAATACATTTTTTACTCAATTTTCAATACCTCTGGTAATAAGTAAGTTTTAACACTAAAATGATGTGTAGTTGTTGTATTTCTATTATATAAATTTTTTCATTTGAAATTCCGATAATTATTCTTATGATAGTAAAATACATTACAATATAATTAATGTTATTAAATCTACGTTCCTTGAATAGAATATTCATCATTATACATAACAGTTCTTTTTTTCTTAAATTTTCATTTCAAAGAGCGCAATTCTGTTTTAGTTTACCCTAAATATAGCACAATATACCATCAATAAATAACCAAACCATATTTGATATTACTATATAATAATATCGCAATAGGAATACATAAATTATCCAACGATATAAATCGTACATAATTATCGCAAACTCATTAACGAGAATTTTGTTTATGTTTAAGTTCATAAAAAATTATTACTATCGAGAAATGGTGTATCCGGTTCCGTAGTTAATTTTGCACAAGGGGATTTTGAATGTGTTAAAGTTAAATTAACTTCAGTGTAATTTGAAACTAGTAAAAATTTACTTATTTGTTCATGAGAGTCCATGAGCACAATTTATTTTACCTCTATTCCATTTATGAAATAAATTCTTCACTTTTGAATAGTTGATTTGAAATTTTCCTAGAATTAAATATAGAGATGTTAGTATATAGCAATATTTTAATCGACGTAGTTTGCTTATTTAAAAAAAAAATAAAAACAAAAAAAAATTGATTAATTTGTGATTGTTGTTAACTGTTTCAGATTAAGAAAACAATATAGCCGACATCTTACTTAATAGTTGTTGATATACATTTATAATAGTTATGCTTAGCTTATAGCTTTTAACGTTTTAAGATTTTGTATTGCCTTAAATTAAAAAACAAAAAAAATTATATTAAAAAAATAAATTGACGCCAAGAAGAACAACTAACTTTTAAAAATCGATTAAAACCTAAATGAATTAAAAAAATAAAATAAAAATGATGCCTAATAAATTAAAGAACATTAAGACTTCTAAAAATGCATACGTACGCCTATTTAAAATATTATTAAAATGTAATCAAGCTTTAGTTTAAAAAAATTATAAATATACAATGCCAGCTTTTAAAAACCAATAATCTACAAATTTAAGTAAAATAAATAAAGAATTATATAAATAATAATAATAATAATAAATATGTTGCAACGATAACTGGATAAAGTGAAATAAAAATAAAAAAAAAATAAAATAAATTAGAAATTGTGATAATTGATTGCCTTGGGATTACTCTTCATATTATTATTTATTTAAATATTGTATAAGCAACGTAATAATCCAATAAAAGAATAATAATAATAATAATAATAAAAATAACAAAGGATAATACGACGCCCAACATAAAAGATTGCAACAACAAAATGCCTGTTCGACGGGGTCATGTTGCGCCAAGAACAACCCTAATTGAAACTATAATTAGGAAATTCGATACAGACAGTAAGTATTTATTATAATAAATTTTTATGCGTAGTTCAAGATTTTTGTCACAACATAAATATTGATTATAGAAAAATATCGTTTAAACAACTATAAATATATTTTAAGAAATCTGCACACATTTGACATTTGATATGTTTAAGTTTATACAATATACAGCTTTTACTATGGAAAAAATATTAACAGAAATATAAAAAATAAAGAAAGATGGAATTACATTTGAATACAATTAGATAATATATAAATATCTACAAAAAATATTACGATCGTAACAATTAAAACTAAACAAATAACTTTATTAATTCTAATCCAAAATTGATTTCAGCAACTGTATTTGGTTCATCAAAAAATTAATTATGTTTCTGTGAAATTCACATGTATATCTGTTTTGCTCAAAAAGAAAAAGAAAGAAAAATTGAAAATAAACGAAATTGATTTTATTATACAAAATTTTATTGAAATTCTATAAAATAAATACGATTTTCATTTAAACACTCACATCCCACTAACATGAAAACAAACGATTGATTAAGGTTATATTCTTTTTTACTGTTAATAAATGAATTTGCGAAATAAACTTCCTAGAATTGAAAATAAATATGGCTATGAAATTAATTAAATACATGTTTGTGTAATTTAATTTTTGATACTCAACTGAGAATTAACTCTGATTTATATATACATATTAGAGTGACAATTTTTTGTAGAGATTTTTTTTATTAGAATTTTAAACCGGACAGAAGCTAAAAATGTTGTATTTGGTGAATAATGAAGGCACCCAAAATTTGGTGCCGATAAGTTAAGGCGAAGACGTGCCTCAAGGGGGTTGAAGTTTGAAATTTGAAAAAAGCAAAAAAAAAACAAATCTGTTAATGTAGAATAGCTTCAAAAGTTGAGATTCTAATCTAATCTAATAAAAAAAACAACAAAAAATTTCAAACTTTTTTGTACGAAAATTGTTTTTTAACTAAAAATAAAGCAAAGGGGAGACCCTCACCGAAAAAATAAAATAAATAAATCTGTTGATGTAGAATAGCTTAAAAAGTTGAGATTCGTAAAGAAATCAAATTCAAACAAATTCAAAAAAAATCTATTATAAAATAAATTTGTTGTTAAAAATGTTCGTACAAAAAAATATTGATTGAATCTCAACTTTTTAAGCTATTCTACATCAACAGATTTATTTATTTTATGTTTTTTTCATAGGGGTACCCCCTTTGCTTTTTTCAAAATTCAAACTTACACCCCTTTGAGGCACGCCTTCCCCTTAACTTATCGGCACCAGATTTTGGGTACCTTCATTATTCACCAAATACAACATTTTTAGCTTCTGCCTGGTTCAAAATATGAAAAAGTGGAAAAAGCGGTCACCCTAATACATATATTTTTAGCGAATAGATAAATAATATTAAGCATATATTTTAAATAAATATGAGGAACATTATTTTGATCAAGCAGATGGATTATCATGAAAGGATGAGTAAATTCCATACTATTGTCTATAGATTTGCATTCATTTAATAAAATTTAAATTTATATTAAACAATATTATTTTTAAATTCCTTATTACTATCTAGCATTTATAATAAAACTGTAAAAAGAAAACTTAGATTGTCCATTTACTTATTTTTAATGAATAATTTATTAACAAATATATAAAGCTAAGGCTCATGATGTATAGATTTGTATAAAATAATTCAATAATTATTTTAATTATATCTCAGTTTATTATACTAGATTCTATATAAACTAAGTGGATCCACTTTCCATTTGATAAATCATTCGATTAAGAAATATCTCTGAACATACAAATGAATCAACTCAAAGAAAAAAAGAAAAGGAATCTAAATCTTTTCATATTCTCGTGTCTTCTATAGGTGGTGCTTACTGCTGCTTATAGGCTACAAAAATAAAATCACAATTTAAGTACTTAATATTTATTTTTTCAGAATAATTAAATTATAATACACATTGCCGTAGAAATTGTATACATTTTAATCATATTTAAGAGAACAATTTCAAATACATATTAGCAATGCGATGTCGACTTTCTTGAAAAATAAAACTAAATTCGAATTTAGTATAACCACTCAAAAATCTGTAAATATATAATTTAGATTTTAATGATAGAAATGTTTATTTTCTCTAATAATACAAATAAATAACATTTTATAATTTTTCTCCATATAGTTTAAAACTTAATTGTCGTTTTCGATTGTTTACCCAACCAATGATCTATATAAAGTGATTATTTTTAATTTTTTTGTGTGATTTTTCTTTATTCTAATGTCAAAAATGACACTAAAAGATTATTTTAGACAATAAAAAAACGAAAACGACTAATGTAATACCAATGATTTTTAAGTTATTTAATCGCAGAAAGCAATAATAATATTTATTTTATTTTTTTCAATAGATTGATTGATTGATGGAATGATTTTTGAATGTATAAACATTTAATTGCCAAAATATGAAATTAAATTGTAGCAACGTTTAAAACTATGTGATTTCTGAATTTCAAGCGAATACTTCAATAATTTGGAGAATACGCATTTAAATTATAGGTAGAATTAAAAAAATATTGTTTTTTCCTAAAAAAATATAATTCAGCTTATTTCACTTACTTTTTAAAATAACTTTGGAAATAAAAAAATCATTATTCTGAGAAGATTCGTTGACCTGATACCAGAAATAGCGTATAAATTAGTTCTTAAGAAATTCATAATGTAAAATTGTTCTAGTCAATAAACTCGGAAATTCCAACATAACGTTTGCAGCCTTTTTTCTCGGCAATAACATTTACAATAATATATTTTTTTGTATTATTTCATTTTTGAAAAATTTGAAAAATATTCAAAAATATCAAGTATTGGTGTCATGATTTTTATTTTTTTTTTTGGTTTAACTAATGAAGTCGTGTATCCAATTCCTTGGCAGCTTATATTTAATGTGGAATAGAATATTTTATTAAATTTCTAAAGTCAATTAAACTAATTTAGGTCATTTTGCAATCCATAATTTTGGGATAATTTTTTTGCTAAATTGAAGTTAAATTTTTAATAAAGGTATCTAAGTAATTTTGTGTGATATTTGCAATAGATGTTTACATTAACTCAAATAATGTTTATCGTTAAATGATTTTATTTCTAGATTAAAAGCTCCCATTAAGAAGATTCAATAAATAATTAACATAAATATCAAAGGTTTGGCAAAGGATTTCCTTATACAAAATATGTAGCTAAATAAAGTTCGTTTACATTATTCAATAACATTAGGATTATGTATTGTAGCGTCGCGTCAGAAAATTTTCAATTATTTCAACAGGTAAACTTTTTTTTTTAAAATAACTACAAATCATTTCAGTTGATTGATCTGAATTATGAAAACAAAACATTCTATAAATATCTTTAAAAAAAAACATATTTGTTGTTTACGCATGTGATCTTAACTATCATATTATATGTGAGATATATACTGTTTACATATTTGATTTTTAAGTTTATTCTATTAATTTAGTAACGTCGTAATTAATATCTTCTAATAACTAATAATTAATTATAAGCTTGAGATTTAAAATAATATTATTATAACTAAACATAATTAAAGAAGTGGCATTCAGTTAGAAATGACTAAATTATAAAATTGAATTTATTATTTATACATAATGTAATTAAATACTTTACTAGATGATTTAAAATTAAATTGTTTACTATTGAAGTTTTAAATCAAAACAATGAAATTTTATTAGAATTCATGAAAATTCTAAATATGTAATATTAATGTATTATATGCTTTTTTTCTAATTATTTCATGAAATTCATCATTTTTTTTCTTCATCACGAGTTAGTTAAATTTGAGGCACTTCGTAAAGCTATTACATACTATTTTACTATTCAGTAATTATTATTTATTTATTATCCAAAAATCCTCGTAGCTCATTGCAATATCAATCTTCAAAAGAATATTCAAATTTATTCATAATAGATTAAATTATACGCTATGCATATTAGGATGATTCAACCCAGAGCTACGTTTTATTATTATTAGAAAATATATTTTACTGTATAGTAAGCAGCCGGCCGATTTGGGTGCTGCCTATTTTGCCAACAAAGTCTGTGAATACACTTGAATGATTTATCTATTTCAGCATAACAGAGCAAATTTCGAAAATGGTCCAATTATAAGCGTTCGGTTCTGAATATGAAGTCCAAATAATTTTCATTCTTGAACGTCAAATCGTTTTGATACATTCAGTTCATATATCTGATACATAATGTACCCAATAAGCAGAAATACGATGAAAAACATTGAATAAAATTAATTTTAGGGTGATTGATGATGTTACGATAGTTTTTGCGTCCAATACATCCATTGATTTTACTCGCCACTCAAATATCATTTATATATCTGATTAATTTTTTAATTCGTAATATCACTATATGTGATCACTATGATAACTTAAATAAATACACTTAAGTTACCGTCATATCACCGTGAAAAAACTAAACTAAATGTTTAGCAGGATATATTATTCGTTGTCCCATTAAGTTACTTAAAAATCAATAAATATTCATTAGGCGATTCTGAGGGGTAAAACAATAGCTCGAACTACTATTACAACCTTTTCAATATTTAAATGCAGGCGTAAGCACTAAACTATTTAGTATGTCAAATAGAACCTAATACAGCAATATGCATAGAAAATCTATTTTATTATGTATACCTATATAAATCAATGCCTTGTCTGAATACGTTTATTGTTTTGTTTATAAATATCTACACAATATTCAAGAATGCATATTTCAAATGAACTGCACGTATATGTATTTACAGTAAAATTAAAAATCATGCAGAGTTATGTAAAATTGGTAAAGCAATTCTTAAACGTTAGCATTACAATTTTGATGGTGTAATAAATTTTAGAATTTACCGGAACTATCAACTTTACAACCGTAGACAAAGAATGAAAAAAAAAACATCAAAGCTTACTGCAATAATTAGTATACAATTTTATTGTTAAATTATTAATTTGTTTAAAGTGCACTACTCCTTTTTACGTTAAAAATACTAATTATTAAATTTATTTCAATTAATTTGAAATCCATTTAAATTTTGCATATAAATGAAAGAAAAATAAATCATAATATCACTTTCAACACTAAATATTATTTAGAGAAGAAACACAATATTCCATACAAAATGTTTGTTATGTGAATACCTTTACAATACCTCTTGAGATTTGCGAAATTCGAAAGATGAAAGAAAATTCGGTATTTTCACCTCTTTTTAAAGATATTCTCTGTCTTAATTATATGCTGTGAATAATGCTAGCAGACAAGACGCAAAGCAGCGAGTCCATTGACTATTTGATTTGGTATAATTGATAAATTGAAATCTACGAATAATTGTATAGATCTTCAAATAAATAAATTATTTGCCAGAACCATTAAGTATGTCAATATTCGTGTCTCATGGAAACTCATTTGAAATTATTCAACTGACACTGTTAATTAAAGACAATGAACAGTAAATTGAGGGAAATGCAATTCTTATTGAATTTCCTGTTTACAGGAAGAATACAAATTTCAACATGCATATGCATACACTATCAGCCATTAAATATTGAAGCAATAGATATCAAAAATGATTTACACAAGCACAGTGTATACAAACACAAAAGATACATAATTAGTCATCGGCAATATGAATATTTAATATTGCATGTCAATTATTAAAAAAATCAATAAATGAACTATTCTTTATTTATTTATTTATTTTTTATGTTTATTACTACAGTTCTGATCGCTTATTGTAGATATAATTTTAATAAAAAATTAATCAGATTTAAAATTTAAGGAGGTTTTATATGCAATTTTTGGTTTATGCTAAAAATAGTAATAATTTTGCATTGAAATTGAAATCAATTTCTTATAAAAAAATTCTGTGTACTTACTTATAATACTTATTTAGGGAATTAGGTGATAAGTTGCAGTTAAAAATAAATTTCATTTATTGTTAATTAATAAATATATAAACATTAACTCAATATATGTTATATACAAATAATGGTATTTATAAGTGTTTACAAGTGGTTTCTTATCAGAAACAACTACATAGTTTGATTAAATATTTTCCTGTGTGATTTATAAATTGTTATAAGTTACATCGTTTCAATTGTAAATATTGAACTTTAATTTTAATTCACGCACATACACTTAACACATTACAGGATGTTTCAGTTCATACTCACCAGCTATTTTCTTTCTTTAAATAATGCAAAATGTCAAAATCGTGTATGCCAATGCTTATAAATGAGAATGAACTTGATAAAATAATGCCATCTAAATGGTCTAAAATTCGTATAATTTTGATATAATATTTTAATCATAAGTTTTTAAATTACACCATATAAGTATAAATACTTTTGATGATATGCTTGTTTGGACGTCCTAGATTTAAATAAAAAATATTTTCAAATAGAAAAAACATTAAAACAGATTTGATATATGCCAAAATTCTATTAATTTGAAGTATTAATAAAGAAAATAGTTGTTAGAGGTATGAATTAGTGATATAACAAATAGTGCAAATTTCGTAGCCGGAGACCAGACTTAAACCAAATGCTTGCCGAAAATGTTTGCCTTATATTTTTTTTAAGTCCATTTTATTATATAAATACATACATTTACATATATTTTTATTTTATATAAATAAAAACAAAAACAAATTACACTTATTTCAATTTGAGAAAAGTGATAATTCTAAAACGTAAAACGTTCAATATTCAAACTGCACGAGTGGTAGATTTTTATTTAAAAGTACTAGCATTTTGCTGTTTTTGGGATTCGTTCATGTTCGTAAACTTTTCCTTCCACCTTTTCAAAATAGTACTTCGCTATATATCGAAGAGGCTGGAGCCGATAAGTGCTTTTCAGCAGCAGCTCCCAATTATATGAAATTCTCTTTATTCACAGACCACCAATCAAACGGTGAAGATTTTCTAAATAATATAATAATAAATAGAGGTGTTCATAAATATCTTGTTATTTCGCATAAGATTTGTCGTTTTATAATTTTTTTATATATAAATTAAAATCTGCTAAAAGGCGCACAAAAAGAAAGGTTTAGGTGCCACTGCCACCCAAATACAATATATACAAAATTTAAAAAAAAACACTTTTCGGCTTAACTATTCGGTAAATATTTGTTATAATAGTATAAATAGCCGGAGGCCGAATAGTACGACAAATATCCGGTATCCGGTCATTTGAAATATTTGTTACATCACTAATATAAATAATTTAAAATGAATGCAAAATCATAATATTTCAAACCCATAGAATATTGTGGATAAGTTTGATTTCAGTATAACATTTTATCAGACATTTAGTTTATATTAAATTAAAAAAAAAAAATATGTTAGTTTTAAGTTTCCCGTGGTTCCAAAAGTTATGTTCAAGTCCTACCACGAAGGCAATCATTGTTGTATTGGGCCGTTGTTCCAGCATTCAGTAGATGGGAGAGACGTACGCTGAACACATTAATAATGATAATAATAAAAAAAAAATATTCTCTTTCATCTTTATATTGGTAACTGATAAAATCCGTATTATTTTTTAAATAATAAAGGACGCCCAAATTAGTTTTGACAACCCCCTTCCCCATTTTCATTGTTTTTTCAGTTTGAGAAAATTAAATAACTCATATATAAGTACATACCAATAAAACTATATAGTATAATTTATAAAATAATGGGATATACGAGTATATACCATTTTTATACAACTTTTAAATTATTTCAAAAATATCGTATAGTCATCTACATTTTTTTCACCTTACAGATTATCCAAGGCTGGGCACGCTAACCCATTTTATTTTTAGCTAATGCTACTCTAGTGAAAAAGATGATAAACAAATAATTTTATACCATACAGTGGTATAAAATACAGAAAATTCATATCATAATAGCATAGCTATATAACAAGGCACATTTTGAGCCTTTTTTTTTAAATATATTTATTTAGCAGGAACATATCATTTATTTACATAGTAAATTTACGTCTTAATTTATTTTGAATTACAGCCCTTAAGCTTTACAACAAATGATATTCTTTTATTTATTTACTTTTTTTTTTAATTTATATTACGTATAAGTTGATTTCGAATTTTAAAGTAAACCTTTACATAAAATAATTTTTTTGAACCTTTTATACCATAATTATACCGTAATATAGTATAAACAGTTAATACCACAACAAGGTAGTTGTTATACCCGTGTTATATAATATAAATTAAAGCAAGCAGCATATTTTTAAAACAATTCGCTTGAAAAAACAAACCGCTTGAGAACCGCCTGGCAATGGTGAGCCTTAAGAATAACTTATTTATTATAAATATATATATTTATTAAGATATATACTGGCATTAATATATTTATTTGATAAAGAACATAAATAAATATCTTAAACATATTTAAATTATGCAAGTATATTTATACTTAGAAAAGTAATTAATTAAAAACGTTTCAGTATCATTCAGTTTTTTATGCGTTGGAATAACTATTTCGATACATTGAGATACAACAACATTTTACCTCACTAGGCCATTTCCAGAGTATTTATCACTATACATTTGTTTCGTCTTTTTTTACTTATCTTAAAAGTTGTGACGGAATATATTCACCCTCGCATTTTAATAAAACGAAATCATTTGAGTATTTTTGTCTTTATTCGTAGTTTCCGTTACCTTTTCTGTAACTTCAGATATAGAAAGTTTAGTGGATTGTCCACAACGTCTAGCTCTAACTATATTGGCCTCATTTTCAACTACGTGTTTAGCTTTTGTATTTCTCCTAGGATTTTTTAATTTCGCTTTTTCCTTAGGATGTCTTTTGTTAAGACGATCCTTTTCAAGTAGTAACTTTTTTGTTCTTTCACCGCTGCTTTATGAGCTAATAGCTTATCCACCTCATTTATTATTGTTTATTGACTTGTGGAATTGTGGTAATTATTATATGCTCTTGAAGTAGCAGCAGTTACTGATTTTACATTTGTACTCTTCGTATATGCCTTTTTCGGATCAAATCAATAATTAAAAATATTTAGTCTTGTGGTCTCTGAAAGCGGTGTCTTTTTTGTGGTAGATAGATTCGTATTAACAGAATTTGATTTTTTAGGATCTCCATAATTGTGTATTATTAATCCGAAAAAGGCAAAACCATTTTTCAATAATGTTGGAGTTATTGTTTTTTTCATTATTCTTTCTAGTAATGGAATAAATGTTTCCCGGGTACGTTTTACGCGATTATTCCGCCAGCACGCTTTAAACGGATTAAAAATAGCGACATCCATCGGTTGCAAAATATGCGTTGCATTAGGATATAGTGTAACTAGAATAATATTGCTTGCATTGCACAAAATGCTGAGGTTTATGCTTACGTGTGAAATATGACCATTAACGATCATTTACTGGATAAACTTCAATTTTTCCTTTTGCAGAAATGAGATGAATACACGGCGAAAATATTCATAGAAACTTTCAGCCGTCATCCAGCCGTTTTTCGTCTTCCCTGTTATAAATTTAAAAAAAACAATGAATATATAATAATCTCAGAATTGAATAATTCAAATATTTAATAGTATTATTAATTTCCTACCGATTTCCCATTCTTTTGTCAAAGTTTTGACAATATTGTGAGGCAAATTTCTTATATATTTTAAAACAAATAACCATTAGAGGTATCTGGAGTCCAGCAGCGCTGCCACCAGCTAAAACAGTGATACATATTCACGTTCGTTATTGGGTATAAAGTTATAAACAATGCGTGAAACCTTTTTGCTATAACTTTACCAGCACCCGGACTTAAGAAAAATCATCCATGTTGAAACATCTACCCCAGCAGATTTAAAAACATCCAATCTTTAACTTCATCAAACCAATTTCGTAAATTAGTTTCAGTTACACTTGCTCTGGCTTTGGATAAATTTTGCGAAATTCTCATCGCTATATGCTTATGACGTTTACGAAATAACAAAAATAACTTATCACCCGGTCGTCCATCCGAAAAATTGTTTGGAATTTTCTCTTTTTTCAGGACACTAGCAACAGTGTCTATTAGTTGCAATTTAGTTACTGGAAAACCAGCTTCTGCAGTTTAACGATTAATTAATTAATTAACGATTTTTTTTCAAACTCAACTGAGAGAACTGGTTTCCAACCAACTTTTCTATAATTACCATTTCTAGATAATCTATGGATTAGCGTTCTTGGTACATTAAAAGTAGCTGATGTTTGTTTTTTAGACATTCCATTTAATCTACAAGCTTTTACTGCTTCTTCCATTTGTTCTTCTGAATATAGCATTCTTCTTTTTCTTCTCCAATTGCTTTTTGTTCTTAGCCATTATCTAGAAAACCACCCTATTAATATAGGGTATAAATATTGTCATTTTGATTTGAAAAATCCATAAATTGGGTAGCACCAATTTCTATTTTTTCTTATCATTATGGACACTCATTTTAAACCGCAAAATTTTATTATAAACATTTACTATTTACATATATAAAAGCATAAATTATTCATGATTAAACACCCTTTTTTTATAAGAAAATATCAAATCGCGACATAATTCATATGAAAATAATATTAATTTTATTAAATATTAAAATGATTGCAAAGTGTCCATAACTAAATAGAAAACAACAAAATAGTTACGTAAATCAAAGTTAAGAATGATCAATTTGATATACAAATACATATATTCATTTTATATTGTTTTGAATATAATTGGACAGAATATTAAACGTAACAAAATAAATGTAAGAAAAAAATTGAAATAATGCATATATAAGCTCTCTGAGGTAAAGTGCTGGTAATAGTTCATTGTAGGACGACGGCCGATGTCCCAACAATCCATTAATTTTATTATAGTTTTACTACTTTTATAAGCTGATGGACGATTATCGTATTTTTATTTCATTATTTTTATTTACCATTAATTTGTCAAAAGCACTTCACAAAAACTATCCTCTAAATGTAAATCGATTAAAATGTTGGTTTTCAGTTTCTGCGCTAGACCGGCTATTATTATATGTTATTATTTTGCATCGACATTATAAATAATTTAATAAAAAACATTAAAATTCGGTTAATAAAGCGGCATTATATTATTCATATAGATACTGAAACTGACGATCTATATAAGAATGTTAAATTAATTTAAATTAGCAATTTTTTTTATTACTTATGAATAAAATATTATGTTATCATTAACTTACACTTTACGGAAGATATTACAATTAATGAGATTTTGTTATTTAAGAATAATTTGAGTTGAAGTAAAATAAGAAAATCTGAAATATTAAAAAAAAAAATATATATTTTAATGAATAATTTTTTTTATTAATATGTAATGATTAAATTTGTTTCAAAGATAAATTCCGATAAATTACAAAGAACAGAATATCTAAATTAATTACTTATAGCACTCAATTTTCAATTCATATTTAAAGAAAGATTTTTTTTCTAAATATACCCAAATTAAATGAATTAGTTATAAAACCAAACAAATATAATCAAATCGATTATGAATAATATTTGTATGAATATTTATTATTAATGTGTCCCTACAATATTTTTGAAATATTTGATTGATTTTGACTAGAGGTCGGACTTTGGACAAAAAAGTATCGATTCTCGATTAATCGAACATCGTCTATTAGCGATGTCGATTATTAATGAGGATCGGCCGAAACATCGATTATCGATACCGATTAATCGAAAATTAAAAATGTAAATTAAATTAAATAAAATGAAAACACATATAACACATATAAATTGAGTGACAGACGCTCAGAAAAAACAAACTTCCAATGAATTGGTACACTACTTCATTTTTGTTAAGAATGCTAGCAAATTAAAAAAAGAAACCGCACAAGAAATAAATAAAAAAAACTGTTTTTTGTTTTTTTTGTTTATTCCACTTTTTTTCAGCATTTTCTTTCCAATAGGAATTGTGTACTCATGAAATTATATATGGTTTCCGTTCAGTACATCTTGAGAAAATTCGGAATCAACAAAAAAAATTCTTGACTTTCTACCACACATTTGGATGCCACGATCCAAGCACGAAATATCTAAAAACTAAAGTATGTACATTTTCTGGAAATAATAATTCGGCGTCACTAAATCCTAAGAACAACCCAACTTGTCAAAAAAGTGAAAAAAAAATACAAAACCAATACTTTCTCAATTTTTTTTTTTTTAATTTCTCAAAAATGAATTTAAAATTACTACTAGCTACGAATACACCAAAAAATGTGAATTTCGATGCAAAAATAATCGAATTTTCAAGAATCGATTAATCATCAGTTTCGCGATTCCGATTATTGCTGAATAATCGATGTTGTTCATTGGTATCGATGTCCGACCTCTAATTTCGACGGTAATCAGAAATATATATATATATATATGTATAAAGAAAAAGTTTTTAATAGAATCATTTCAATCTTTCAGAGATCACAAAATTAAATTTCAGATATGAATCGATTAAAGAAGGTTTACTGTAATTTACTTTGTTATTTGACTCTAACTTAATATAATATCTATTTGTTTAGAATTCATATAATTGTATTAGAATTTCTCAAGTCGTATCTTAGCGGAAAACTGGAAAATAATTTTCGCAATTATATATGCAGAGAAATGTTAAATAAACATCACAATTATAAAGCAATATAAATATATGTGTATAAAATCATCAATTCGTAACCAATAAAAGATTCGTAAATCAATATGTATGAAATGACCTAATTCATTTCGATTTCATTAAATTTTTATTGCCGAAACATTTGTATAACAATAATGAAAAATCAATGTAAATAAAATAAAAGCACATTTTGTATAAATTGGATTTGGTTACATATCATTTAATCATTGACTAACATATATACCTTTTAATAATTAAAATGCTATCATTTATGTATTGCTGTCGTAAAATGAAATTTACATATTGGAATTAAAAGTGGGTAGAAAGACAGCGGAAGGTTATTTATTTATAATATGAAAAATAATAAATCAAAATGCATGTCCGTCCCATTGGCCAAATTATATTATATATTATATTTTATTTCAATATAACATTTATTAAATTTGATTATAGTTGTTCTGTTGTTTTAAGAATTTAATAATCATTTTGCTATTCTCACGAATAAAAAAAAATCTAAGTTTTTATTCTTCAATCTAATCAATGCAATATTATTGATGACATTATTTAACCAAATTTTTATGCATTCTGAATAAATATGAATTGAAAATGTAGCTAATGACTTTATTTAATAATGTCAACAATAATCATGAATTTAAAATGATTTTTTTTAAATATTTACTAATAATTTCTCCTTTGCCATTCACATAAAGAATATTTGCAGAAAAATTAGATATTTTATAAGTTTATGTTCGAAATGCATAGATTTATTTCAATCAATTTATGGAATCGTTAAAATTATTTTTATCTCTCTAAACCAAAGCATCATCATGTAACTTTTATTTTGTATTTAATTCATAATTAAGTTTATTCGCCTTCTGCATTTAAAAAAAATTAAATAAATAAATACACTTAAAAACTTCAAGGTAGGTTAGGATTTACAAAACACAATACAGCAAGCTCACAATACAATAATAACAAAACTTAAAAATAAATTCGATAAAAATGCATTTGAAATAAATCTATGTGACAAAAAAACTGACACAGTTCTTTCATTTTTAAACCTCGTATTACGTTTAGCTGTAGTTTAAATTCAAATATTTTGTAACTTTATTATATGCACTGAACCTACCGACAAAGAAAATTTGTGTCTCTTTCATAAATTACATCTTGAAATAGCAAATTTCAAGGCCTGCAACTTAATATTTAAAATTATGTATACAAACACTTTAAAAAGCAGGTCAACCAAATATATATATATATGTATTTATATATATTATTTTTGTTTTTAGTTTTACCTATAGTTTAATAGAAGTTTAAAAATTAAAGAGATTGAGGTATTACATGTGAGCATAGTTTATTGGTAGGTGGTAGACCTAGACAATTTAGTTGTCGCCCAATAAGTTTAGTATTGAAACTTTTAAACTAGAAAATGCTCAAATAAATTAATGTAATAGCATAATGTATATAAGGCTTATTATATAAATAAAGTGAATTGTCTTTAGCCTAAGAGAGAGATGTTCAATGGGACACTGTTTAAATAAAGTAATTTCGCGTATGAATTCCATTACTACAAAGGTTATATGTAAAATGAAAATGTTCTTGAAATTTTGTAATAAAATATTGAAAATATAATATATTTGTATAGAAATTCTTCGACTGAGAAACTATGATAAAGAAGCATTTCGGCAATTTTCTTCTTGAACGTATATAAATTTGAAGTATAAAACAAATAGTTTTATTGGTGGAGTACTTACTTACTTACTTTATTTTATTCAAAATCAGTTACAAGAAATTTGAATTGGCTCGGATAACTTAGAGAAAAATATCTAGTTTCTATAATATAGACATAATTTTAAATATAACTCAAGTGCAAATGTAGTTCATAAAATCATATTGACATTTTTAATATACGAAACCAATGTTTTCGTTTAACTGTGACTAGCCGTCGAGCTCTTATAAATAAAAGATTATTGGATTTATTATTTGATTAACCATTTGTTTGACATTGGCTGAACCAAAATAAAGAAAAGAAAAAAAAAACACTGATTTATTGTTTCTTGACAGTTCATTGTTGTACCACACCACCGGTCACACCTCCCAGTCTATAATTTTCCATACTCATTTTATTCTGAACTTATATGTTGTGCCGTTAACACCTACAATACAATTTATTTTATATTCACAACAAATTATTTTGTAGATTGTTTAAGTAGTTTCAGTTGTAAATTACCTTAAATGTATATAAAATACAAATTTATGTTCTAAATAATCTGCGACTCTTAGCCCCATAACATTACGTTACTTATAACATTGAAGTGTTTGCTTTTCAATTTATCGCAAATATTGTCGTCAGTATGTATTTTAGCGAATATAATTTACAAAAAAAAAAAGAAAAAAAAACATATTTTCACTAAATGGAAACGTTGAACAATATAATGGATTTGGTTATACTAATATAGAAGAGACCCAATTACAGGTACTCTCATTCTTCAAGTTATTGTTATACAAACGCCTACTTATGCCTAAGGTTAGAATGTAGAATGGTGTTATTATTACTTGGAATATCCACAAGTACAAAATGTTTTGAAAACAGATGAACAAAAAATAAAATAAAAATATATTCTACAAATAAAACACCGAGCAAAATACGACATATTAATTCTATGAAACATATTTTTGGTCAGTTATATAAAACCGGAATTAACTAGGCGTATAGAATAAGTATTGTACTTTAAAATGAAAATATGGCAAACATTTTCTAAGTCATACGTGGAAAAATACCGTTAGTAAACAATGGAAAATTGTTTTCGGTAGCCTTCTTATTATACATAATTCAACTGTATTTTTAAAAATTCGTAGAATGTTGATACACCTTAGAGCAAGCATATTATATAAAATGTTTATATCGTTTTAAAATAAAATGAAATATAAAACAAGTAAAAAAAAAAGAATAAATATATAATAATAATAATAATAAAAAAATATTAAATAATCAATACTTTTGGCACGAATTCTGAAATATTTTCCGACATCAAAAATATTATTATTATTTAAATACAAAACACGTATATTAAAATAAAACAAAAAAAAAACTTCTGGTAAATATAATATTTCATACAAAGTGTTCCCTTCTGACTTATCGTTGGCCGATATGATTTTCATTCAGTGAAATTTCTTAATATCTGCAAAATAAAGTACAAGCTACCTAAATGAATAAAAGTGCAATGAGTAAATATTTAACATTTGTAAATAATTTATACAGAAAATTCAAAAGTTTACAAAAAAAAAAAAATGAATACCTTTTGGGTTCTAGTTCAAGGAAAGAAATCTATCAAAAACACAGATTTTTTTCTTTAAATATTTTTTTTTTTTTTATATCAATTGATACAATATTCATTAAATGTAAAAATGATTATTCACTCCCTATCGATTAACATATAGTATTTTTATGCTATAATATAATTTTGGTGGATAAACAATTAGTCATCGAGCTACAATAAAATCGTTTACAATTTGAATTCGATTATGTTAATATTTGCTATTTGATTTGATTTTTTTTTTCTTTTTGTTTATTGAGCACAAACATACATATTATTGTGCTCATTTCGTTTTATTTTAAGTAAATATTTCAGTATATCCTCATTTTGTTTCTCTGTCTTTCAGACAAAATAATAAATTCAAGTAAAACGGAAATTGTATAAAATAACACTTGATGAAATAATTGCCTTCATTTAAAAATAATTTTTCACATAAAGATTGTGAGCTAAGGTATCCCTTTTTCTAGCTATTAATAAGTGTCATACCAAACTACTAATTGTATTTTATTCGTTATAAACAATTAATTTTTTGATTTTCTATAAAATATAGTATTATTTCAACTAATTAGAAATATCAGTGATTGCAAAAAAAAAAAAAAAATTAGATATAAAATAATTTAAGCAACTACAGATAATACCTATAATTGCATAAAATATGCAGCACACTTTCAATAACATATTTAATAAGAATGACCCAGGCTAAAGCTAATGATTTTTCAACAATTTTCCACATTGTTCCTTCGTTTTTTTTTTTTTTAATGCATTATAATTTTTAGAGACTCTAATTTACGATATTATACTTACTTCTGCTTTGTTTATTTTCTGTTATATTTTTAGAATATAGTGTTTAATGTTCTTTTTTCACATTTTGAGAAGCTATCTTTTTTTTTATATATCACCAGCATGTAATATAAACACAACGCTATATATAAAGAAAAAAAAATCATAAATTTGTCTATATTATGTTGAAACAAGTTCAAGCGGCCAGTATATATTTGCTGATGTTGATGTTATTGTTGTTGCTTTTTTTATATATATATATATTATAGCTAAAACTTAAATACTTAGGTGTATGTCCGCTATTTATAGATTTTTCATGAACATTTTTTGGTGACATATTATGTTTTTCATGAAAGAAAAAAAGTCCTTGGCATTCGACGAAAGTAAATCAAAAATATGTATTTTGTATTTTATTAATGTGATCTAATTCTATAAACCGTAAATCAATGTTAGTTAAATGATATCGTTTTCAATGTTTATATTATGTAATTTAGTTTTTGCAATCAGCCAATGAAATGTTCACAGTTATATTTATTGTATAGATATTAAGAAGCCGTTCATATAATATTATTTTTCGTAAGTAATATTTCACTACTGATGATAACAATCAAGGAATTTGGATCGATCATCAAGAGCCGCTGTCTTTTTTTGTTTTTAGAACCGATTCCTCAAAATATGTTGTCAGAACCGCATCTTTACGATTTTAAAAGTTAAAAAAGATATAATATAATGTTCTGATCTAAGATGGTCTTATAAAATCCTGAACTAAATCGGTTTTAGATGATAGGTAAGACTATTTAGTAAAAAAATAAATAATAAAATAACATTCGGTACATATTATTTTGTTGACTCATTGAAATATTTACTTATATTAATATTTACTTTAAATTCATTCATAGATTATATCATTAGATTTGTATCTGTACACAACACTCACTCAATGCGGTTATCATAATATACAGAACTAAAATCAATATGTAGAGTACTAAATTTACGTCATTTATTGAATAAAAAGAGTAAACTTTATAAAAATCTAATCAAAAATATTCTTTTATAATAAAACGAAAGCAGCAACGGTCAAAAAAGGGTAAAATGAAAAACCGAATTAAATATATGTCAATATGATGTTATAATTAATGGAAAATTGTTTTTCTATCCATCAATATTATACTATTCTTGAAATAAACAGTGAACACAATACCAACATTATATTTATATCCCATAAGAATTGAAACAATGTTCGATTCTGAATCATCCAATTGGTATTTCATTGACATGTTATTAAAACATTGTACATAATCCTCTGACATATTAAGAATCATTCCGTCCAGATTCAATCCATCTATTTTCTATATAGTTAATATTTTCTATATATGTAGTTGTAGGTATGTGTTATATAAACTATGTATATTGCATAAGAACATAGAAACTTAATTAAATTTCACCTGATTTTCAGAAGGTTGAAAATATTTCTTCAGATATAACAGCTTGTCATTATTAAATTTCACCTGTATTCCCATATCGAAAAAATGTTTTGATATCCTATAGATATTTTATATTACAAGATTTTCTAAATATTTTCACACTCAACATATAAGTATGTACCTTATTTCATTTCCACAATTTAAAAAAAAAAATGTTAAGTCGATGTTATAAAAATGATTGTAATAATAAATATGTAGCTAGATATGGCGTAGTTCGATCAAAATTACTCGAATATAGTTGGAAAAACTTAAGCTGATTTTATCATTTATTCGTTTCTATCGAATACATTTACACTTAACAATAATTAAGTAAATCTATATGAAATTTTATGAGTTGAAGTTGAAGCTGTTAAACGTCCTTCATTAGATGAAATGTAATGTAGTAAAAATCAACAAGTTAATGGTTTTATTTCGTTTTAAAATGCTATTTACTTTTAATATTATTTCCGAGATAAAGCAAAACTATATGGTATATGGTATGTACTATAATGAAATGCATGCACAGCATTAAAACCGAACGTACTTTAAGTAAGATGTGTGTAAAATTTAATTTTTAAAAATATTTTTGACACATTTTGTGCAAGTTATTGCTTAATGGACATTTCCTGAGCTATTAGAGTAAACGCATATTTAAAATTTATGTTTGTTAAATGTTGAATCGGTATAACGTTTATGATGTGTTCTACTTAATTTAATACAAATAAGCTAAGACGAAAAAAAAATAAGATGTATTGTACTATTTTCAGATTGTTAAAAGAATATCTTAAATATTTTTTTTCTCATTTTATATACAACTGTACCTCTTTACCTACTTTATAAACATATATATATGAAACGTTTCGTTCGCTTTATATAGATGAGCATATCAAAGAAATAATAATATTTATTATTGTGGTTGTAGTTCGTTGATCTGACTTTTGTTCATATAAATAAATATGAACATATATTTGATATGTACAACACTTCTACGGATGAAAACGCATCAAAATTAAATTCTTCTGCCCTTTCCATAATATTTTTATTTGCAATTTTGTTTATTTCTTTTCATTATTATATAAATTTGAAAATCAATCATTTATTGGCGATTCATCGCACCGGCAGTCGTTTATGTTATTTGAAAAAAATGATGAAAAATCCCACCTGAAATAAAAAGTATTGAAAAACCATAAACCTAACTTTTTCCAATAGATAGACAATAATATTTTGTATTTGTCATGAATGAAGTAAAATTGAGGGGAACAGGTATTTTATTATTATGACAAATTTACGTAAAATGTATTATGAATATTTTATGAGTATGAAAATAAATATATCACAAATTGTATATATGTACTTACATTTAAAATCGAATAACACTGAATTTTATTTTTTTAAATAAAAAGAATAAACGATATTTTTCTTTTGTTTTCTTTAATACTTACACGTCTATCCCACGTAAGTTTTTGGCCGCTGAAACTGAAGCTAGCACCTTGCAAGGTATATATAATAAATACCTTGTATATGAAGTATACCAGAGATCAGTCGGATATCCGAAATTTCGAAAAAATATTTTCGGATGTGAGGCCATCCGAGATGCTCAAAATATATTTGAGAGCGTCTGATCCCCATATGATGTACAGGGGAAATATCGGCCTCCAAAAATAATATATAGCTCCCAAAGAAACCGAAACGATTGGATGAAATTTTTCATCATA
>JAABKK020031969.1:0-44838 GCA_011634745.2 Catotricha subobsoleta
TATCTGTAAATAATCAACCTTGTTCAAAAAACTCAATTGAAAATAATAAAATTGATGAACTAGACGAATATTTAGATCGTTTAGCAATTGATATAAAAGCAAGAGAGGTGATTCCAACCGAAATGTCCTCCTCAGCTATATCCAGCAATAGTTGTAATATAACTGATACACAATTTCAACAAAATGCCATAAATAGTATAAATAATGTGAATGGAGCATTTATTAATAACGGTGATGGCATTGTAACATCTCAATTACAAAAAACTACACTTCCATTGTTGCTGTATGGCTTAATGGGAATTTTAGTTTTTATAAATAGTGTTTGTTGTAAGAGAAAACAAAAATAAAATGTGACCTTAAATGCTGAACGTAATTAAATTCGATAAAAAATATTTTATTTTCAGTTTCGGATGTTGGTGAAGATGATGAAGACGATGATGGTGAGGAATATGATGACGAAGATGAAGAAATAGATGAAGACAATGGCGATGTTTCTTTGGCTGAGGTATTTTTTTTTTTTTTTATTTAGTTTTCTATTAATAAAACTGTGTACATATTTAGAGGATAATCTCTCATTCTGTAAATAACTGAAAATTTACAATATAATGGGTCTCCGTATTATAAATAATATGCCCAATCAAATTGAATGCAATGCATCGTCTCTAATATAAAGTTTTGAATTGCTTTTTACTATTTATAGAAAATTAATTTTGTTTGAAGTTAATGCGAGGATCGAAACGAGAACTTAAAAAATTATAAGCCTATCTAATTATACCTATTTAAATCATAGTAACGTGCTTTTTCGAACTCTAGTTTATGTTAAAAGTTTAAAACTATTGCTATGATCATAAATTAAGGTTTAAATTAATGTAGGCACTATCGTTATTAAATTTGATTAGAATTATTTAAATTAAAAACTAATTTTCATTTTTAAATGTGTCATTTTTACATTCAACCATTGATGAGTTTCTCGTATATGCCATGAATAATTTTTATTGAATATTTATTATTTAGTCATTTTTAGAAGAAACAATATGAAATAACTCTTTCGATGTTAGAGAATATTAATTAAAACTTTAAAAAAAAAAATCTCTTATTATAAAAAAAGGTATATAATGACGATTTGGAGGAAGACAATTCCGATTACGTTGAAGAAATTGAAGGTGAAGAAGATGAAGATGAGGAAGATGATGAAGATGATGAAGCAGCCGGTACAGAAAAAGCTCCTGGACAACCACAACAGCCAGCAGAAGGTTTGTTTTAATTAATTAACGTTTTCGGATCAGTTTTATAAAAAATATTTCTTATAAATATTATTTACAGAGGAATCACCCGCTCGAGGTACAAAGAGAAAGCATGATAACGATGGTTAAGCAAGTAATACAATTTAAAAGCATTTTCCCAAATCAAAAGTTGCCTCTTCAATCAAATAAAGAAAAAAAAGAAAAAAAAGAAAAAATTAAAAAAAAAAAATATTAAAAATGAAAAATTGACACTTTACTACATACACAAAACAACATTTAACACCACACTAAAAAAAAGAAAAAAAAAGAAGAAAAAACACGTTCACGGCAAATTAAAATAATTATTATAAAGCTAAGAAAGAAAAAAACAAATAACAATTAAACAGGCGACCAAAAGAAAGAATAAAATAAAAAAAATTGTGTGGTTCTTTTTTCTAATTGTTATGTATTAAATTTGAATAAGTTTTGTTTCTATGTATAATTCAAATAAAAATAATAATTTTAATCTTATAATAAAACTCGAAGGGAAAATAAAAATCATATCTATTTGCTCATAATTTGAACATCTTTTTTTTTTTCATTTTTTTTTATTTTTTTGCAAGTGAAAGATTTTAAAATAAAAAATTTAAAATATTTTTAAAACATGGTATCAGAAAATAAGATACAACAAAGAAAAGACATTTTAAACCGAAAATTTTATATTAAAATATATTAATACCGAAAATTTATGAGCATAGATAACTTTTACGTTTTCTTTTCTAATTCTTATTAAATTACGATATAAATGACAACCCAAATACATTTGTATTAATTAGAAACAAATAAAAATATATAACTTGAAAGAAATTATTAAAAAAAAAAAAAAAAAAGAAATATTAAAACAAAACAAACAGAAATTATTATTAAAATAAATTAATTGCCGTTTGCAAAAATGTGATCAACTGAAAAACAAAATAAAATCTTGGCTCTGCTTTACATATTTTTTTTTTTTTTTTTAATTATTATTTTATGTGTTATTTATTAATTGTGTGATCGTATGTCAGGGGGGGGGTGTAGCGGGAGATATTCTCCACTTATTAACACATTTGGTTGAAGAATCGTTTATAAATAAATAAAAAAAAAAATGAAATCTATAAGTGTTTTAGGCTCAGCTGAGAATTCAAATTTTAAAGCGTTAGTATTATTATAAGTTTTTTATTCAAACAAATAAACAAAAAAAGAAAAATTTACATTTTTATTTTGATTTTTGTATTGCTGATGCTTTTAACATCATTAGTAAAAACCTTTGAGTTTGATCTTATTTCAAGAATGTAATTGTTCAGAATATTTAATTCTTTAATTCCATTTTAGTCTTAACATTAAGTTGTTAAGTAATACAAAAATATCAACAAAATAAAATCAACTCTTTTAGTATTCATTTCGGTTAAATAATAATTAAATTATACGAAAATAAATTAATCTGATTGTTGAGTTTGTCAATAATTTTCAATTTTATTTTTATTTTAATTTTTTTTTTAATTAAAAACGTTTAACGCAGAGAAGAAAAAAAATGTTTAACGTATGAACTTGATTGAATGAAATTTTCAGCGCGTAGGTAATAATTTTATTTAAATGTTATATTCAAATACCAAATAAGTTTATCAAGAATAATTCCATAATTCATTTATGATTGTATTTTATTTTATTTTTTTTTTATCCCATATTTTAAGTAAACCAAAATACAAAAACTAGAATTATTCAACATCTCATAAATTTATTTTTATTTAAATAAATGAATTAAAAATTAATGCAAGTAAATTAAAAAGAAAGAGAAATAGGCTTCCTATTCTATTCTATTTTTTTTTTTATTTGGTATTTTTTTTTTCTCTATTTAACTACCAATAAACCCAAACCGATATTTAATTAATTATTTTATTTTTAATTGATTTAAAATTTCCATTTTTGCTTCTTTTTTTTCATATTAAATACATAGAATTATGTAGGTCTATTATAATATTTAAAAGAAATACATTACAATATTATTATTATAAAATTAATAAAGAAGAAAAAAAAAAACTTTATGTTTAAAAATATTTTATGCAAACATTGTACATTTTTTTTTTAATAATATATAATTTTGCATTGTGAAAATTATTTTGTTTCATTCTGAATTTTTATATATTTGATACACGGTGGATTGATTGATTTTATTTATAAATGTTTTTGTTTGCAGTCATATAAATAATTAGATGTATTTTTTGTCTCACCAAAGATATTTGAAATTATTAAAAGCTAAGATTACGTTTTTAATATTTAAATGGGTTCTGAGATTTGAGGTAAATTGTTTTCTACTCGTTTTACAGATATTTAAAAATATTTATATCCATTGCTGTTACTTAGGCTGTTTTAAAATGTTAATTGACAATTTCCAACCTCCCAATTTACAATCTTCAATTCATATGAAATGAAATTTGCAATCTTGGTCAAAGCACAATATTTTAAATCATAAATTAGACGGAGCGAGTGGGTTGAAGCATTTTAAATGAATTCAAATGATTTGAAGATTGTACAATAAGAAAAATCGAAAGTGATTTAGAGGTAGGAAACGGTTCCTAACTTTTTCAAAATCCTGGCTGTTACTCCATTTTATTTAGATTGAATATTTACGATTAGCCTTTTTATCATCTCAAATATCTTGAGAGAAAAATCTAAGTCGAATATAGAAAAAACGATTGATTTTACATCAAATTAAAATTAATTAATTAATTTTATTATGAAAATATATGTCGATTTCAATTACAATTTTTTTTTAAATTAATTGAAGTAAATGAAACTACTCCTTTTTTTTCCCTAGGAACATTTTCGAAAAATATTCTCTAGTTTTTATTCAATCATTTTAAAATTTTACTTTTATTAAGATTTTCTTTCATATTTATTTGCTTTATTTTCATATTCTTTCATTTTAATGCTCTTTTGTTTAATTCTTAGTTTTTAGTTCACACCTTAAGTTAAATTAAATTAAAGATCGCAATCTAGATGTCGTCATGGTCGTAGTCATGATTTTTTTTTTCTCATGGTGTAACCATTTATGTATATGTGAAAACTCATCCTGAGTATTATCTGTGTATGTGATGTCCACTGAAGTCTACATTATAGACTTAGATACCAATCATATAAACGTGTATTGTGGGGAAAATTAATGAAAATAAAAATGATGTTTTATCTCTTTGGAAAGATTGCGAGCTTACCTTTAAAGCTTGTTATTCCATAATATGAAATATGTATAATTCTATTCATAATCAAATAAATTAAGGATTAAATGAAGAAACAGTTATTTTTTATTCGATATAAAACAACATCTTAAAGTTCGAATGATAAAGCACCCGCTGGGTACTGCCGGTTAATGAGGCTAGAACAAAATTTGATATTTTATTTCTAAAGATACAGATCTTTCAAATAATTCGGAGTTCTGAGTAAACTCGCGCATCGTCTGTTTCTTTTACACCCATACGATTATATATGTAATAGCCTGATTCGCTCACACTTAAGAGATCTTTTAAATATTTTTTTTTTCTGACCATTTGACGCTTATCTAGGGTGACCATCTATACGGGACATTTGTCCCGTATTTTTCGGAACATTTTTGTTCTTTCGCAAATAACTCGAGAACGGTGCATTTCAGAGCATTTCTGAGAAGTGCCCACCTGGCTGCCAGGAATATAACTTGGGCACCTGTGGACCGATTTTTGACTTCTTGGTCTCGTTCGATGCAGAATTAAAAAATGGAAAGTGGTAGCCAGATGGGCACTTCTCAGAAATGCTGTAAAATGCACCGTTTTCGAGTTATTTGCGAAAGAACAAAAATGTTCCGAAAAATACGGGACAAATGTCCCGTATAGATGGTCACCCTACGCTTATCCCACAATTATTTGAAACATGCATTTTGTATATAATCACTTGCCAGTTTTATAGTAACAGTAAACAACATAAACACTATCTCTTTATCTATTAAATTACTACTACTACTTTTTAAAATACAACATTTTCCCCCCAGTAATAAAATTCTCTCAGAGAAAATTGTTCAGTGGATTGCGGCGCACCTTCTCATTTTGACACATTTAAGGAAAAAAAAACACACACAAAAATATATTTTCGTAATTGTGAACCAAATGGAATTGTGATCAGTCTCTTAAAGTCAGTGGGCAAAATGGCCGAAAGTAAAGGTTCTCTGTTAGCTAAATCGGTACAAAAACACGCAGGACGGGCAAAAGAAAAGGTAGGTCCTTATTGACAACAATCCTAAAATATGCATAAATCAAGTGTTTATAAAAAAAATTGTGAAAATCTAATATAAAAGTGTTTTTCTTTGATTCTCGTGTAACGTACTGTGTGCAAACCCATTTGTAAGTATGGTGCAAATTATACGAATATATATATAATATATATCGTACCTACATATTGATATTGATATTGATATATATAAAAATAAAATATATATGGAAAGGTCCCGTAGGCGGACGAAAATAGATACGACTACGGCGGTGAAAAACTTCTGGTTTTCCGCACATTCTGGTTTAATTTGTGTCCCCAAAAGAAAAACGACGATCATTAAAATATTTATAAATATAAAATTGCAATGCTCCAAAAAAGAAACGACTAATTTTGATAAAAGCTTCATAAAAAATTTGATAAAATTCAACAGAAACTATCGTATTTACAAAAATATAGTCAAATTTCGTATTATAAAAATTAAAAAAAACAAAAAAAAAAATGTGCAACAGTCATTAGATTTTGATATTTGGATTAAGTAACATAATTGTAATCATCATAAAGAAAGACAAAAATAACAGGTTGGCTACGGGCTATAATTAAAAATAAATATTTGAGTATTCAATACGGGTTTCTTTTAATAATCATCTTAAGATGGAATTTCACTCTTACACGATGTATTTTTTTTTTTTTTTTTTATTATATTCCAAAAGCAAAAAAAATATATATAATAAGAAAAATATAGAAAATGAATAAATGGTTTCAATGGTTGTGGACCGCGCAGCTCATAAGCAACATTATGAAAACAGCAATAATTTTTATGTTTCATTTCCCACAGCCACAGACACTTTTTGCGACCTCAATTATTTTCTTTTTCCATAATATTTTAAATTGAATCTTTTTTTTTTTTTAATTCTGTATCTCTGCATATTTCTGACTGTTTTATCTTATCTTAAAATACATACAATATCATGTTACTTTCCATAAAAAACAAAATGAAATAATAATAATAGTTTTGTTTCATTTTGCATATTATTCTTTCTTTTTGAATTAATTAATTAATTAAATTTATTTAAAACATTTTTTTTCCTTCTTTTTTTTTAATTCATATATAAATGAATTTCAGTAAGTATTTACTTACTTTTTGTTACTAAACACACTTCATGTCATAATTTGTTGGAGAAATTATAAATAATTTTGGTAATATTAATTATTATTTGCGATTTACTTAAATTTATTCATTCACAAAAGAAAAGATACATTTCAGAAAAATACAATTAGTGACCTTTAAAAAAAAAAAAAAAAGTTTGTTTTTTTTTTATTATTTATTTAATTAAAGCATCATTCTCCACTCAACATGTTGTATAATTAAAACTTGTAATAAATTTAGAGAAATGCTAATTTCATTTGCTATACTTTCACTTCTCGTACACCCAGCTTATGTACGACAAATATAAAATACGATTCTTCCAAAATATGTGTTTACATTAAGCGCCGTAAGATTTTAAGATACAATTTCAGTATCTAGTGAGCAACAGCAGAATTTGATTTTAAAACAAAATTTAAATAAAATTATAACTAATTCTAATGGGAGTTCGTGTCAGTGCACCTTTCTGTACTTGCATAATTTTGATAAAAAAAAATAATACAAAAATGAAATAAAAACAAATAAAGTCACACACATTTCAATTTATCTGTAGTCTTGATCTACTAATAAAGGAAGGGAAATGCGTGTTCATTTTATTAACATGTACGCTTCTAATGTAAAGTACAATAAAAGTAACATAACAGAATACTAAATAGAACCGCACACCACTACTTTATAAATTAGAGTTATTAAATTTAAACATGCCAAGTCACATGGTACACATTAAATGTGCTAATGATGGTGACCGTAAATTGGATGTTACTTTTTCATAGAAAAATATTTATAATTCCATTCAGATTTTTCTATACAGAAATTAAACAATTTAAAAACATTTAAATTAAAACTACATATATATAATAGAAAATATAGTTGGATTGAACGGTCCATCCCTTAGATGTCACATCACATCCACAAATTGACAAAGCAACGATTTGCTTTCCAAAAATTATTGCCATGGAATATTTCATTCTTTATTATTATTTTTAAATCGAAATATAGTTAATAATCTACAGTTAAAATTGATATCTACAGGTGTTTTCTATGGTTATTAATAGATTTATCAAAATATAAAATCATTTATTTCAAAATGGTGATATATTAATTTTAACTCATGCAATGATGAATGAAATGATGTACATATAGTTTTTAAACGAAGTTCGTGAAGGCTATCAGAAATATTTATAAATAATATAAAATAGAATAATATATAATTATTATTTTCTTACGGTGAGATCTCAAATTGTCATCAGTTAGCAAAATAAAATCTATTTAATGGAAGAAAAAAAAAATATCACATTGTTAAACCAAATTTTCTGATTGTTTTGATAAAAGGCATGCAATAAAAATTTAAGAAAAGAATAAATGACAAGCTTACATACATACAACTAAATGGCACTAAATATATCTCGGCTATAATAGAAAATTGTTTGTATGAGATCATAAATTCATAATTTCAATGTTTATATAAAATGCAAACAAAAGAATGACTAACACGCATATAAAATATAAATAAAATAAATGGAAAAAAAAAATTATCGTTGCTATCAAACACACATACCATCGCACAATATGATGTTACAATTATTGAAATATACAAAACTCATAAGTATTTGTTTATTGTTTTAGTTTTGTTGAAACAAAATAAGAGCGTTTCTTATCATTTGGATACAATTAAATGGAAATATATTCGCAATAAGAAAAAGATAAGCGAATTTTAATTTAATAATTATTCATGATGATTTTGATAGATTTAATACAAAATTAACGTTAAAGACTTTGCTATGATAAAACTTGGATTTATGTTTATTTGAATAAGAAACGTTTATCAGTCAACATTTTACTTTATTATCAAAGCGTAGAAATATTTTTAACAAATATTATATTACATATATGGAAATTGTGTGAAATATTAATACAGAAAAATGTCTGTAATCGGACCATCTCTTGTTAATTAGACCAATCGAATCCAATTGGACAAGTTTATTACCATTTCACGTATCTCTTTAATTGAGTAAACGAGATGTCTGTTGTGATATAGAACAGTAGCGAAACTAGTAATCTAAAGGTTTTACCAGAAAGCTTATGCAAAACATAATTTGATATATTTTATATTATGTAACGTTCGATAATTTCATTTTTCGGCATTATTATAAAAAAAATAAATAAAAAGAAAGTTTTTTTTAGCCATGGAGCATTATATATTATATTATTGAACTGAAATTTAAGAGTGAATAATATGACAGACAATCATCATTAATAAAATTGAAATTCGTCTGTCTTAAATAGCAATCCATGAATTTAATTTTACTGCACGTACAAGTGGTTATGCATGCATAGTACAAAATTTAGAAAAATTGTCACCGATCGCAGATCTCCGCTTTTGTAACATGTTTTTGGTATAACCATCTTTGTTAAATCAGATTTACCTATATTATTGCGTTTCACTTATTTGGAAGTAAAACATTTTCAAGAAAATTAATTATTAAAAATATATTCACATTTCATAAGCGATTTAAATAAATAAATTTAATTCCACTGACCACTGTGTTTGTCTCTGTCTATATTCGAATCATGTCATTCATATTGATGTCTAAACAAAATATTTGTGTTGTATTGAAAATTTAATTTCAATTCATTTATGATTGACCTCTAAGTAGATAAATGCAACACTATACAAAAAAAAAATACCAATAAAAATATTTATTTCATTCATTATATTCGAGATTCTGACCAAATGCTCATATACTTAACCATGATACCAATTGAATGAGCCACCCACGTAACATAACATTGTCAGTTCCGTCGTTTTACAGAAAATTTATATCGAATGCAAAAGTTAAAAGAAAATATCATAATTTACAGCGATTATTATTATAGCGAACCCCGCTGATTTTGATTTTGATTTTTTTTTTCATCTTATATATAAATTTAAACATGTGTAAGAAAGTGTTGTTTCTCTTTGATGACGATCGGTGGTGGGCTTTATTTTAGGCTATGTGTCTTAAATAAAAACCTACATGCAATATTTTTAAATTTTTTTCTTTGTCAATTATGGTGTGTTGTGTTGTGTATTACCATGATTGGAATTTTTTTTTTTTTTTCTTTTGAAAATCAATGGGTCTTCAACTTCATGTTTAAATGTTCAAGTAAAATATAAAAAAATATATATATATATATATTATATATAATTGTAATATATTTCATGAGAAAATAAAGTAAGGAAAAAGTATTTGCATTCAATTAACCTGATCTTTTGCAAATCAATACGCACAATTAATGAATATCTAAAGGCTATATTGAAATAAAAATATTCAAATATAATAAAATTTAAAAAAAAAACAACATATTTATAGAAGTGACATCTTTTTAGTTTTGACTTATCATATCTCAAATTAAAGAGAAAAATATTTATACATTTCTTTCTGAATTTTATATTTGCTGGAATTTCTGTTTTTTTTCTTTTTTTTTTAATTTTATTTCTTTTTTATTTATACAAATCGGTTAACAGCATATCAAACCACAATTATAATCAATAAAGTATTTGAGCACACAAAAAAAAAAAAAAAATATTAGAAAGTAATCTGTTGAAAAGTTTTATGTAAAATTGATTCTATTATATACAAAAGTATTAGTTTTTATAATCTACAAGCTATAAAATATTAATTTCTGTTATATTATACTTATTGTTTACAAATGTTTTTATCAATATTATCTTCATTACATTTGCATAGCTAAGTGATTTGTGAATTATTTTTTTGTTTGACCAGAAATATTTATTTGAATATGTCAAAATACTGTATTTATTATCAAACCTATTCTTTTGGCTATCCACATAAATTCAAAATATATTCAAACTATATGAAAACGCATAGAAAGTTTTTATTATAATAATTAATAATGCTCTATGGTCAAGGTCAAGGTTAAATTTAGAATTAATCTTTATCGGAATATGATCTTGATATTAACTCTTTTCAATTTTATTGAATAATGGTTAAAAATTCAATTGAATATTTGATTAAAATAGTTTCATGAAGCAATTGATGCAAATTAAAAGTATTAACGTTATATTTTCATTGCAAAAAAAAAATATTTTCTTAATTGTAAATTGAAATAGGTCATTAAACATCCATAATAATATTCGTCAAGATTTTAAGACAGAAAAAATATAGACACAATTTCTTAATTTTATGCCTAGTGAGCAGTGTCGATTGAATTTAATACTAATAGATGTGTACTGATTCCACGGTAATGTTTACTGAATCGAGACAAAATTGACTTAACGTAACTCTGCATAAATCTAAAAAAAAAAAAAAAATATTTTATTAACAGCGAAGCACTGCTACCCATTTCAATATTAACAAATAATAATAAAATGTCTATAAAATACCAACATTAAATGATTACCATTCAAGAATTACCAAAACATTAGGATTACAGAGATTTTATTGAACTGACTTGCTCGTAAGCGGCCTATGAAAATAAATAAATTGGTAGAGCTAACGATTGAGTGAGTAGTTCATAAACAGGAAGTGATGTAATATAAGATGATTAACTTATCACAGAGTTAATACTAAAATAAAATGTGTATGTCGGTTTTCCGTAAAAATGCTAATTAAATTTTTTGCCTTTTTTTTCGAATTTTTTCACATGCATTTCAGTAAGTATTTGAAACAATGCTATTATGAGAGCACATACTTTTGGTTAATGTCTATGACATAATTATATTGAGTTATCCAAAAACATTACAACTATTGATTTTCATTCCATATTCAAAATCAAAACTAAATTCAGTAACATTAAATTATAAAGTTACAGGATATCATCTTATATCTAATACGATTCAATATTAATAGAGAAAAAGTTATGCCAAAACTATAATGAAATGAAATTGAATGTAGAAAGGCAACAACAAACTAACTTAATTAAATAAAAAAAAAAAAAAAAAAATTAAATAAGTAAACAACAACAAGATATTAGCACTAATGCGTTTGTACATTTATTAAATTTACTAGTAATATTACTAAGTAGAGTTTATTGAACTGCACTGAAAACAATATATTGATGTTTAAATATAGTTTATATATACATTATACATATAGTTGTTGGCTTAACTCTTATAAATGTAATTAAAGCAATAACATATTAGAGCCATGCCGTGATACATGTAGGTACTCGACATATAGATTCACTTATTATAGATATTAAATAAGTAACAACTTTCATTTTTCGATAGTACTTGCGATTAAATACATAAATATCTATATTTTTCTCTTTTTCTTAAATCACAAACTAATCGCATTTGATATCAATGAAATTTCAAATTATTATTTTGATCTTATTATCTTTAGCTCTTTTCATAAATTAATTATTTGTTTATTAATGTGTCCAGTTTATTTATAATAAATCGTTGCAAATATAATTTTCATTCACAGCCAGCAAAAATAAACTAATTATCCCTGTTTCTTTTAATTACTTGACATGTTGAGCGTAGATTTGCTGGTTATTTCTATACGAATGAATAATGGCAATGTTTATTTTTTTATTTTTTTTTATTTCATTTTTAATATGTATCTGTCTGTGGTACTTTCTAGATTAAAATCAAAAAAACTAAATTCATAATATCGGTTCCTTGCTGAAGTAGAAGTTTTATATTTATACGACTTGAATTGATTTATTTTTACAGAAAATGTTTACAATAAAATTGTTTAGGTTTTTAAGGATATGGGACTTGTGAATAAAAACTATCGTGTATCTGAGCGATACATAAGCAAAGTAAAAAGTTGTACATTGACGTAGTCGTTCAGTCGTTAACACCATGTATAGACATATAGTTTGGTTAAAACTAAACTAAGAGTAGGTGTTGAGCTAGTGTGTTAAACACTATTTCACATATTGTCAGATTTTCTCTATAGATATTTTTCTAAACTTGTAAAACTATTGAAATTGTTCAACATGGACAATGTTGTCATTTCTAAAAAAAAAAAAAAAAACAATTTTAATCTAATTTTATCAAACAATCGTTTTTATTATACTTAAATAAATGCACTAATTTATTTACAAATGATATTTTTCACTCATAAATCATAACAAATAGATCTTAATTTTAACCATACTCATAATCATATTTACAACCTGTGTCAATTGAAAATTCAATTTTTTCTTTTGCAATTTTTTTTTTCTTATTTATTTATTTAACATTATTTAGTTTTTTCTTCTTTTTTTTTCTGTTCGCAAATAATTTCTTAACAAGAGATTTTAAATTGTGTAATGTTCATTAACATTCATACGAAAAGAAATAACTAACTATTCATTCATCTTCATTAGACCTCTATTTTTCACGAAACCGTCTATAAAATTATAAATACATAGATATATATGAATAACGACGTCAATAATGTTGTATTATTAGTTGCAATATGTTGTGTATGTATTTTAAGTGAATTTTTGTTGATATATTGAAGTAAATTACTGTCCAATAGGCCATTTATAATAATATATCACGTTACTCATAAACATATATATACATTATAGACATCTATCTACCCAACCAGCAATCTATCTACCTAATTGTATAATAATAATTCATTCATTTCAATTGTTCGTTTGTACAGTGTTCCGTTTTTATGTATTCTAGTCTCCTGTCCGTCGGTATGTATCATCAGCAACAATGTGAATATTCTATTTATTTAAATTTTTTTTTTATAACTGTTAATACAGTTTAAAAAAATTTACAATACATCAGTGAACACAATAAAAAAAAAAAAAAAATAACGAACAGTCGCAACTTCACCACATCCACAACCACAACATCAGAAAATAATAAAAATTTACTCGGAAAGCACAAATTTGTTTTGAAACGATGAAAAATAATAATAAATATAAGCACGTGACTATATGTAGGAGATAATCAATATACATTTATTTATTTATTTTTTTATTTTTTTCATTTTTTTTATTTACCAACCCATATATTTACGGCGGTATTATATTAATATTGTTTTAGTATTGTTTCAATTTATTATCATTTCGTTTGTACATCAGTTAATAGGTAATACTGTGTTGACATGCAATATATTTAGAATGAAATTATATAAAAAAAAGAAGAAAAAAAACACATACATTTTTCACCTAAATCGGTGTAATATTTATTTCTATTGCGAGTAATCTAAATGTATTATTTGTATAAAATTACGTAAGTAATTTAATGAAGCAGTTTTTTTTCATCTTTTTTTGTCAGCATTCGAACACAAAAAAAAATTTAGGAAAATAATTAACGTGGACTTTTACCGTAACCGTCCTATGGCAATAAAATCCATTTTATAATCCAATAAAAACCACTAATTTAACAACAACAGTATAAACATAATTAAGCTTATCATATTTCAAACTGATGAAAAAAAAAAAATTAAGTAGAACAATTCGAGTGACTTTTAATTTTGTAAATTTAGATGAAATAATGAACATTTATGCTTGTGACAAATCAATTATGTTATATTATATTTATTTATAATAAATTAAAATTATTTACGACATGATTTTATTATATTTTTCTTTATATGGGTCAACTGCACCCTATATGATTTGTAATGGATTGGATATATAGATTTTGTGAGTTTCATTGATTCGATTATGTTTTATGTACCATATATAGGCTATATGGTAAATCTTGCCAATCTTTAAATTCTATTATATGCTTAATTCACTGCTAACCGTGATATAAATATTCATTCAATTTTGTATGCAATACATGTTTGGATGAACCTGTTCATTGTAAAAAAAAGTACACATCTCAAAGAATTAATAAGTAAACATAAAATGCACAGATTCATGAATATTGGAATGTACAACGATAAAGTATTAACATTACAGCAGTACACATCTATTTATTGTTAAATTCATTTCACTAATTCTATTTAAAACACATGACATGATCATCGCAATCATAATAATATTGCATTGAAACATTTTTCATGCGCATACAAAGTCAAATAAACTGAGTCAACTTATCGTCATAGTTTTATACCTAATAAAACGTGTAGGTCGTTTCACTGCTTCTGGATACAAAAATAATTATTTATTACACTATATAGCATCGCAGTTGTGTCATACAAGTTAAAAAGGTAAAAAAAAAAAAAATATTATGTAAAATAATTTTAAATGATATGTTCAGAATTGAAAAATTATGTAAATTAATAAAATTTAAACATACAAAGAATTTTTCATGTAATTTTAATTGAATAATTTGTGTTATTATAAATTTATTGAATCAAAATACCTAAATTTTTGGATCATCATGTTTATTATCATTATTATTTGCTCAGAGAACATACATAATTGTTTTATTTATTTTAAATATTTAATTATAGTTATTTACGCATCTAGAAATGAATATAGATGATATCAAATACGATCAATGAAACTTTTCGTTTCAAGCTCTCTTAATCTTATTTGATAAAAATGTATAAACGATTTTACATAGAAAATATGTACCGATTTGGTTCATTTAGAATTAGCTGAATTAATGTAGCTTGAAATATTGGTTATATATAGCGTTAGCCCTGAATTTAAATATTATACAAATAAAATTTGTTTTCATTTAAATCAAGTAATAGTGAGGGTGTGAGAATTTTTGAATGAAAAGCTTCACCCGATCTACCTTTAGGGCGGTAAGCCGGTAAGCACAAAACTGTGACCCCCACGGATCTTGTGTAACTCGAACTTTTGATAAACTTCAACAAGATTAAACTTGATTAAGTTTCGAGTTTCATGAAACCCGAAGTATGAAGCCCGAAGTATGAAACTCGAACTTCAGTCAAGTTTAACTTAGTTAAAGTTTTTTAAAAGTTCGGGTTACACGAAATTCGTGGGATACACTTGCTGATGCTTACCGTCTTTAATGTCTATCTACGCAATTAAGTCGTTAAAATTCATTACTCGCAAAAAATGTAGATGAACTGTGCTTGTGTAATTGTGATGCAAATTAGAGCTTGGGTATGTCTCACAAATGTCCTATTGGAAATGTTACTAAATTAAAAAATAAAGTCTTACAAAAAATCGATCACAACATTTTACACATTTTCAACCGTTTTATGTTAATATTAAGTAAATATAAATATACTATATGCAAAGTTCAATAGCCTCGAAATTTTTTCTTTAAAAAATAATAATATGTAATTAATAATATTTATGTTGACGTATTTGGGTGTTATCCTTCCTATATATATAATATAACTAATTGAAATGCTTAACTCTTTGCACATATTTTACTTTATAAATGCGTTAAATACATAAATATGTATTTATAGTTTTTTTTTTTTTTAATTTAATTACGTTAATATCTGGTACATTTACGTTTTGAGTTTTAAATCTAATTCATATTCATTAATTTAAAATAAAAATACAAAAATGTATATTAACAGACACTGAAATAATATTATTAAGTGAATAAAACTATGCGCAATAATATTTGAATTTCTGATCAAATTTATTGCTATTTTTTTTTCCTTTACAGTAATTTAATATTAATGGAAATAAATGATGTTATTTGTTTATACAATTTTAATTAGCTATATATTTATTATTATAATATTTTATAACGGAAATTAAAATAAATGTTTGATGAGAATTTCTCTTTCATCTATTGACTAAAATTCCTGTTTATTTTTTTATAGGAATTTGGGAAAACAATTTAACATTTCCTTTAATTTTATAACGTAGATCTATTTCACAAAATTTTACAAATTATAAAAACTCCCATAACTGTTCAATGGCGATCATCTTACGAATCATTTATTCATTTAAAGATGGTTATTTAAATTTTAACACACACGTCAAAACCCTTCAATTCAATAAAACGACCAATAACATTTTTGATATCATTTAAGCTTTTAATATTTCATAAATACAAGATGTTATTTGATAAAATACTACATCAATTATCATTAAATCAAAGGAAATGATAGCCCTTTATATACATTTTTGATATGCCTACTTAAAAGAGTTAAAAATACTCTCCCATCAATTATTTACATATTACTGTTTTACTATACAATATTTTTCCATTATTATTCCATTATTCTAATAAGGTTTCGTTTTAATAATAATATAAAAATCATTGAAGTGAATAACAAGCGTGGCACATTTTATAAAATCATGTTGATTGTATTCTTTTATTCTTGATTTTATATCATTTCAATGTGAATACAGAAACATATATATACATTTTTCTTTTTGCTTCTCATATTTACTTTAGGAAGTTATATAACATCATTTATATGTTTATACATTTGATTATCTTGCTATAAATACATTAATATCGAATCGATGCATATATATAAAGATCAATATGTTTGTTGAACATATGGAAGTTACGAATCAGTTAATACATTTTCTACAATATCAATATAGTTCACAAAATCATTCAAATGGCTAATATTGATACGCTCGTCGAATAATTAAATCTTAAAATCCATATTGATAAATATAACTAAGAAAAATTCCGCCTTTATACAACTGAAGAACAGAATATCATGTATATTTAATATTTATTATATGTATAATATTGTAATAGGAAGCATTGTATCTCAAGCAGTACAATTCAATATTTCATTTTTGTTTTTATGTTTTTTTTTATAACAATAATAATATAAATAGTATATTATGTTCTTCCTCTGTGTTACATTCATTCATCTGTACTTATATAAGAAGGTACCTCGTTAGCAACATTTAAAATAAATTAACAATAACAATAACAACAGCAACATATTTTTCATATTTATGCTCATAAAATATAAAATGTGTGTTATATAGAATGTAAAATATGTGTCAATAGTGCAATATTTTTATTAATAAAATGTGATACACAGAAACTTAGATTTCATTATATTTATATAGAAAAGAAAAAACAGATTAATTTCTATTATTATTTTTATGTAGTGAAAAATCACATATTATACTGGTTGTCACTCCTTTAAGTTTAATATTATTGTTATATAATTCTTTGCGGTAGATCTTATTTTTTTTTTTTTTATTTATTAACTAACGACGCAGTTTTTACATTAGTGCTCTCACACAATTCGCATATAGACAGTACAATACAAGCCGGTATATATGAATAGCTAGCAAACATCACACATCAAAATTTATGCAAATTTTATTCAAATCTTTAAGTTAGTTGAATTATTTTAAATTATTTTTTGGTTTTGTTTAAATGGGTAAATGTGTGTGTGTGTGTGTTTGTGTGGTGGCTTTATACCTTCTACCTACGTCGTATAACTTAATATATGACGTTTTAATTGTCTTTCAAAAAAAAAATATATATATATAAAAACAACTTAGTTGTCTTGCAGAATCTAATATTCATGAAATATGCAGAAGTATAGAATGCAATTTATATTATTGAAAGGTATGAAGATCACCTTGGCTTGGCTTTGCATTTTTTGTTTGTTTGTTTGTTTGTTGGCGATACGCAATGGTTTTAAGAGAGAAATCGCGCAAATTGTTATATATACATATATATATATTTTTCTTATATCTTATTTGATTTATCTAATGTTTATATGGAGTACGTGCATGTACTTGTTAATTTCTTATCCATATACAATGTTATAAATAGGAGCTTTTTATTTAATAACAAACTAATGAATTATTATAGCAAAAAATAATAAAAAAATAACTGAAATAAAATAATTTTCAAGTTTCGACAAATTAATATGACTGAAGCTTAAAATGACACATTTTTCTGTATAATATATTTTCTTTTAAGAAATATATGAATATCCATTTATCATTTTTATGTATTCTATAATTGTTTAACCAAAAGAAGTACACTTTAAACATTCTACATTATTTCGTATATAACACAGTTTTTTTTTTTTTTTTTTTTTTTTATTATTTATACAAAAGGATTATGAACAAAAGCAGCAATAAAAATATTTTTGTGTCACACATTTTCACAAATTTTCTTCCACGTCAACCACTTGATATATTATTATTCAAACAAAAGCTATTACTATGAAAATTGCAAACTTTCTGTATTCCATCTCTTTTCTATTTCTAATTGTATTTGTGTGCCATCTACTCTATAGCTCTTGAGCCATAGTGTGGCAATCTAAAAATATCCTCGTTTTCAAATAAATGTATCTATATCTACCTATATTATAAACCGCATTGAATATTGCAAAAAAAAAAAACGTTCGTTTTTTCATTTAAATATTCCATTTGCTTATAGTCAAACTGAGAATTAACAGCGATGTGTTTTGATGTCATTTTATTTTCATCGTCCATTTATATATTTTTATTTATATAATACAGAAGTGGAATTATGTGGAAGTTAGCTATTTGTGTTCAGCATACAAAATCTTGAAAATCTTGAAAATCTTTTTCGTTTTTTTTTTTTTTTCATGTTTTGACTAGATGGAAAAATATCAACAGATAATTTTTTATAAAATACATAGTAATATATATTTATAATCATACTTGACTAACAGTTTATGATGTAATAATTACTTGAAAATATTTCTGTAAGAAAAACCACATGTCGCTTATTTAAAAGTTTTCATTTAGTTTTGCTGTATTTTATATTTGTCTGATTTTATTTTTTTCATGTGAGATCCTAATTTTTATTAATGGTTTTTCCATTGAATATTTTGAGTTATTAAAAAAAAAATAAAAAAATGAAAATAATTTTAATGCATATTAACAATTTCTTTGACTATACAGTATAGTCTATACTTTTGCTTATAGTGGATATAATTTATACAATTAATTGAGAATCAATTCAATTGGTTTACAAATAACGCCTACGAATACATAGTTTATTTTTTAAATAATTTCATTCGAAAATATCTTTTAATACAAAGTAATGCAATTAAAATTATAATATCATAGATGTTTATAATTATTTACTGTTTTTTTTTTGTTTTTTTTTTTTAATTATTTTTATTATTTAAATAATTGTTTATAATTTGTGAAGTGTTACTTAGAACAACAATATTTACATACGTACTTTTTTATGAATATTCAAATATCTTATAATATTTTTTTGTTTTGTTTTGTTTTGTTATTTTCTGTTTGTGACTTTCAATTTGCAACTAGCGAAATATTGGACACACATTTTTTTTTAATTATAACTGCTCAGAAGCAAAAACAACAATACTCATTATTATTATTATTAAAACACTGGGCACACATTATTATTATAATTTTTTTTTTAAATTTAAAACATGTTTATTTTATTTTTATGGAGATTACAAACACACTCGCATATTATCATCATCTTGTGAAATATTGTGCACAGACTGCACACTGACTATTTAATTTATAAATAATTTATTAATAAGTGCTGACACGATGATCATATTGACAATCATCGTGATAGTCAGTTTTTTTTTTTATTTTATTATTGTATTTTAGTTGTAACTGTTGTGGCTATTGTGGCTGTTGTAGCTGTTGTGGCTGTTGTGGCTGTTGTGACGTAAATTTCTTCCTACTAATAATCAATGGTTTAAAGTTTATTGTTGAAAAGACGATGAATTTATTTATTATATGATTAAGTATTCATAAATTAGTCATATTTGCGGCAACAGATTTGCAGCTGTGTTATAATCATGTCATTTATATAATAAAACTTATCGGGAAATACATTAAATTTAGATAAACAGTAAATCTTTAAATTCTTTACAGTTTACATAATGTTTCTTTAATGAACCAAAGAAAATCACCTGAACAAAAATATAATTAAGCAACCCTTTTCTAAATTGTAAACCTAAATTTAAAAAAATGCCTATTGAAGATTAATGAGATGATAATTATTAATGGGTTTAATTGAAAATGAAATTCTCAAAATGCAAAATAAAACCAGGCGTGCTCTATTATTATTTAATTAAATAAATTCAATTTAACTTTTGCATCATAACCCAGTCAATCATTTTCTGAATTCGTCTGTTTAATTTAATAAAATTTGTATGAGTATACCTACACGAAATTTGTGTGGTGTAAATGATTTTGAGTTCAAAATCATAAAATTGTGACCGACTATTGAAAATTATCAATTAAATGAATCAACAATAAACCTATAATAAGTACACCGTATCGTTGCGTTGTTCCCCTCCCTTCCATTTCAAAATATGTTCTATTATATTTAAATTGCCTAATTTAAATTACAAATAGACGCTTCAACACTTTTGTGCATATATATACTATACATTTCTATATGTTCTGGTTACTCTATTCGATGTATTTCATTCACAATTTTCATTTGATATTTGCAGAGAATTTCTCTTATGACACTTTATAACATTTTCAGAATTATTATACATATTATTTAATATTTATTTTTATTTTTATTTTTTTTTATAATCCGCTCAACCATATCAATTTATTGTGTAGGTATCATTATTCGACATATTATATCCAATTTTTTTTTTTTTTTTACATTTTATATGGAAGCTTATATGGAAACAAATCAAATTATTTTATATTTAAAAATATATTTATATACTTATAATATATATCTAATATTGCGGATCTTTACAGTTTCACTTTTAATATTAAAATTTTCGATTTAAGTTTTTTCTACAAAAAAAAAAAATAAAAAAAAAACAGTGTTTCATAAATAAATTGCATATAATTTTTAATTCACGTGATTTGATTATGGTATGAATAGAATCGCACGTACGATATGGAATATTAATATTTTATTCATATTTTGTATGCTTTTTTTTAAATTATTTACTTTATTTTATTATTATTTATTTTTTTATTGTTAGAGAATATGCATCACAGTCCTAATTGAAAATTATGACATTTTTGGTTCGGTTCGAAAAAACGAACTTTAAAAAACGTTAAAATCATTTATTAATAAAATAAGCTATATTGAAATATAAACTTACCGTATCATAAAAAAAACATCAATGGTATGATTATTCTATTTTAAATATATCGTGATTCGATATAAAAAAAAGGATCGAAATTTCCAGTAATGCAAATCATAATTTTGTTTTTTTTTTTTTGGTTTAATTTGATATTTTTTTTACAAATCGTTAACAAATGAATCGTTTTCAATATCATTTTCTCAAAATAATAACCATAATATATGAATACAATTAGAATTCAAATCTATTTCTTTTGAAACCAGCTTCATCTATTCTAAATTGGTACCTGCTGAAGTACCTTATACCTAGAAATCGAAATAATATCAAAATAAAATATTTAAACATTTAATTTTTTTTATGCTCATAAAAAAACAAAACAAAATCTTTTGCAAACAAGGTTTTTTTATTTATTTAAATTGTGGAAAAAATCTCACAAAACCCAATGTCAAGATTTTATTGCAAATTATTATAAAATAAAATAAAAGTAGGTACCCACTATAATTATTTTTTTTTTAACGATTACAGTACATATAATTATTATTATGTACTTTATTTATGTAATAGCATCGTGCTTTGATTCGGTTCGGTTTATATTTTATATTAAATAAAAAAAAAACAAAACAAAACAAACAAAACCTCTATTTCAATAAGTAAGAATTAAGGTTTTAAGTATTTTCCGATGTTAAATTGTAAAAGCAAAAAAAAAAAAACACTTGAACTAAAATTAAATAATATGCTTATCGTTTACCTTGATTTTTATCATTTATTTTCTTAAATGATGCCAACCGTAAGCAAACAATTTTTTTGGTTTTTGAAGTCTACGTTAAAGTGATTTTTATTGCTTGTTTTGCCTCTTTATTTATTTATTTCGTTTTTTCATTTTCATAAAAAAAAAGTTGTCAACAACACTCATAAAAGTTTCCTAAAACTATGAACAATATTTCTTCATATCACGAGATGAATTTTGGACGTTAAAACATTTTAATTGAAACTTGCAATTAATAAATAAGCAAAACTTAAAATGATTTTTTTTTTATGAATATTATTTTGACTTGAATCTATTTTATTTGTAAATAATCATCTAAAATCATTCAAACACGATCAGAATACCAATTCAATGCTAATTCATGTACCTAAAAAATAATAAAAACCGAATAGTTTCAATATTTATCTTTTCTTAAAACCTTTTTCGAATTAAACCCTTTTCCTTTCTTTATCGATCTGTCACATCTGCAATGAGAAGGAAGCAACAAAAAAAAAATGAATAAAAGAACTGTGTAGGTTAAGTGTAGGTGCATAAAATAATCAATATTTTAAAAATATTCTCTTTTGTTTTTGTGCTGATTTTCAAATTAGTAATTTAAAACACCAACTCAACAATTTATTATTATTTTATAACGTCAAGGAATTCAGTTATTATTTTGTTGTACATACTATTTAATTATGGTTTAGATTATATTAGATTGATGCAGCTCATATTAATTCGTACAAATTAAACATTAAATACTAACCAAGAGACGCAAGACACCAAATATTTGTTCTATAGTGGAATATATGTATGTGTAATAAAATTTAGTTAAGAGAAAGAAAGACAGTTTTCTTTAACTTAAGCACATTTGCACATTAATTACAAAACAATAAAGTCCAACCTACTATAAATATACTATTAAATAACAAGTGGGACAAGACGACTTTTTAAAACATTTTTTTTTTTTTTTTAGTTAATTTCGTTTATGTTAATTGTTAGTTTTTTTTTTTGTTTTTGTCAGATGCGGAAGACAAAACATATTAATTGGGAATTGAGGCCATTTTTTTTTTCGGAATTAAAATCTTAGAATTTATGTTGTAGGATTTAAGAAAAAAAAAACAAAAAAAAAATTAAGAGAAAAAAATATATTCGTTTGAAGCACGCTTACACTTAAACATTTTCTCTAACTTATTGATGTAAATAAATATTAAAAAAAAAAAAAAATATCTTCTGCCACATAAAATATGGAAAATTACTTTATTCACAATAAATAACTAAGAATTATAGGCATCTGTTTAAATGTCTTTTTATCCGATTTTATGATGAAATAAACAGCTATAATATTACCAATTTACCTGAGCTACGCTAATAAATGTAGTTTCATTTTTTGTTTTTATTAGTATTTATACAATTATACATATACTACACATATTTCGTTGAATTTTATATGCAATGAGTCAATCGCATATAGAAAACTAAGTATTTACTTTAACAATATAATCATTTAGTGTTTTTTTTTTTTTTTTTTGTAGTACGAACTATTATTCATTAATTTATTGCATGAATTTTTCCATAATAAACGTCGTAATAAGCAAAGACACGCAAATAAGTCGTTTAAAAATTATTACTCGACTCATATTTATTTTTTTTTGGCATTGCAGAAAATTATAGTATTTTCACAAAATGAATTTCATTTCAATAAATATCAATATATATACTAATTCTGCTGTTTTTTTTTAAAAAAAAACACGCTAAATTAATCTTCTATTTTTAGTTTTACCACAGAAATAAAAAAAAAAAAGAAAAGAAAAACATATTTGCAATTCATTCTTGATTTTTACAGAGATGTACAAATAAATAAATCTCTATATGGATGATTCAACAATTACTTACTTTACTACCTTTTCAATTCGTATATTAATGTTTCTTTCAAATGTCATTATTACGTAATATCTATAATTTAGAAGAAAAAATCTTTATACCAATTCATTTGGGTCTCAGTGTTTACTTCTTTTCTTTTTTTTTCTTTTTTTTATTGATTTTATGAAATAATATCAAGAGATTTTACCATATTATGGAGAATGTATGAATGGAACATTTATTATCCATTCGCAATTAACTCACCAAAAAGTGATTTGTTACATTGCTCGTTGCAGTTTCAATTTCTATGAACTTCAGAATTTTATCAAAATTATGTATTTTAGCTTTCAATTTAAAATCTATTATGAAACCCACTGTAAAGGTAATAAATATTTAAAGAAACGCATAAAAATGGTAATAACCGGAACAAATTTCATATATTATTCAAGTATACTTGAAAAATCCTTTCATATCTGTGCACAATAATAACGTCAAAAGATTATTAGAAAATTGAATGGCATTCTTGAATGTTCATCGACATAAATTTGGTTCATTCATTTTGAACATTGCTAAAAAAAAAAAAAAAAAAAATAAAAATTGAATTTAAAAATGGTACATCACGATAATAACATTTTGTAAATTTCTTTGATGGCACACAAATACGTGTACAGCGCAATTTAAAACATTTTTATTTTTATTATATTTTTTTTGCATCATTTTCTCTACATTATTTTAATGATTTTATAAAATACATTAAGAAAAGCTCTCTTTTTTTAATATTTATACATTTTATATTGTATCAACAGAATATTTAAAATTATATATACACTAAAAGTTAGTCACTCCATAAAAATAAACATAGTAATAATGACCTTTCATTTATAATAAAAATAAATGCAAATAATCATAATCATGATTAGGCATTATTAATTTATTTACAAATTATTACTTTTATATAACTTATATAATTTTAAATCGGTCGATTGACTTTCAGTATTATCTTATAACAAACTGATTTTTTTTGTTTGTTTGTTTGTTTGCTCTATTCATTGTTTATAAACATTTTAAATATAAACAAACATTGATATTGATTACATATTTTTAAAAGAAAATTAAGTAAGTATTTTGATTACTTTTGGAATCGAATTATCAACTCATTATAATTTATATAATAATAGCTCAATGGCTATTTCGATGGTGCTGTAATATGTAATTATCCCGTTTGAATTACTAAATTATTATTTATTAATTATTAATTGGTTTTCTTTTATTTATAATTCAAATGAAGATACATATAATACAAACATCAGATTATGCGAAATGGATTTGAAGGTGGAGCTTTCAGATTGTTTTTTTTTGTGTTTACAATTTTTTGTGTTTACAATTTTTTGTTTTGTTTTGTTTTGTTACCATGAAATCTTAAATATGGATAGATACTACTTAAAAGATTATTTTAACGGTTCATAAAATATTTATGGTGCAATTATTTTGCACCGTTCAATGCAGATTTATTGAATCGTAAAAAGTAAAACAGCCACAATGTTGATAGCACATATCTACAATTTTGTTTGGCACATTTGCATTTATTTTGACATTAAGTGCCTTTCACTTTGATATAAATTTGTAATTGATGTTTTGTCCAAAATACGTAATTGAAATCTATTTATGGATTCTCATTCGTAATAAATACCATTCCAGTCAGATACCTATTTATAAAAGAAATGTATAACGTAGATTGTATCGTATATTTTAGTTAATATTCCTGCAGTAAGTCGCATATATGGTCTAATGTTAGCGTTAACGCAAAAACCTATACGAAATGAGGTCACCACCCGCCTCTTAATCCTAAATTGTATCTATTATAATGCGAGTCTATTTAACGTATAAATCATCGTGATGAGTTTAAAACCGTGTTTTTTTTTTCTTTTTTTTAGTGTTGCTTAATTATAACGCGCTTTTAATAATTATGTATTTTTTTTTTTTCATATTTAAGGTCAATAACATCATAATGTAAAAATCATAAGCATTAACTATTCTAAACTTAGGTATCAGTACAAGAGTACTAGTGTATCTGTGTAAGTTATGTAGGCCATACCATTATGCGGGAATTTAATTTAACCACATCACTTTATAACAATATTGATTTTTGAATCTGTTTTTTTTTTTCTTATATTTAATTTTTTCCGTTTTTAGCAAATTGAAAATCATTTGTTTCTGGTTATTTACAACAACGATTGACACTAAAATTACTGACACATAATAATTTTATTTTAATTTATTTATATATGATGAGAGTGCAGCGTGCATAAACACAATGACACAAAAATATTTCCATTATATTATGCAAATGATTGAAGAACGTTTATCCAGTACAATGACATAGTTCTTCTTTAATAGTTTTTCTTAATTTAAAATGATGTTAGATTAACATTATAAAGTCGATGGGAGTTCGTAGGTTTCGAGAACTTAGTATGCTGATTAATAAAGTTACATATATATATAAATATAAGAAAATAATATTTAAATTAAATCTACAAAAATACCACGCATTAAAAAAAATAAATATATTTGCATATTACGACCGACGATTGGATATAACAACGTTGTTAATAAAAATCGAGAATAAAAATTACTTTACGGCGCATACCTTTATTGTTTCATTCCCTCAAACAGTTGTAACATTTAACTAACTATCATAACGAAAAGGAATCTTCAAAATACATAATATCTATCTGTTTACAATTATTTTTATTTATATATTTATTTATTTATAATTTTGTTTTTTTTTTTTTTAGAAAAAAACCTGTTATAAAACACAGACAACATAATATATTATTTACTTCTCTTTTTTTTCCTGTTCTCCTAATAATAATGTCTATAAATGATTGTATGTTTTATTTGTACCTTCACTCTAATAGCAAACAAACCATTATATTCAGTCACTAGAGTGTTTGTTGGGTTTATAATGTTATTAAATAAATTAATATAAGAGGTAAGGTGACTTTCTCTCAAAACAAAACAAGACTTAACTTTTAAAATCATTCATTTTTCTTCGTTTTTTTCTTTATTTATTTCTTTTTCTTCTTTCGTTAATAAACACGTACTTTTCATATGCTGTTGTTATACCTACCTATTTATCGTTAGCGCATACCTTTTTATTTAATATAATACTTACTTTATTTATACATACTTTGCGTTGAATGTTCCTCCTTCCTTAAAAATACCAACATCTCAAATATGAAAATAAACTACACTAACTGGGCGACCTGATGATGACGCTATGATGAAGAAATTACATTGCAACATCGAATTATTTAATTTTTTTTAAATTTTTTTTTTCGTTTGGCACTTCTTGTTTTGGGTTGTTGCTGTTTTAGAATGTCGATGGCCTCATAATAAATTTTGTTTTATAAAATTTTACTTTAGGTCATATGTGAACGGCAACTTATGCCGGTTTTCATTTATACACTATAAACCACTAGATATATTGATATATATATATTTCCAATACGATATTATACTTTCTATGTGAGGAAGCTTTGATGATAAATAATTTTTGGTCAATCATTTTATTCAATTATTCAAGCGTGATTTTCGTTAATAGGCAGCATCAAATATCTGTATCAAGAATTTCTATGATGTATGTATAGTGTATATTGTGTAGCCTAAAGTATTGTATCAATTGTCGGACATGTTTATTAGAAATTGAAATGTACGAATGACAGTAAGTTGTCATCAGCTATTCCATTCTATTATATACCTATTGCCAAAATTCAAAATTAAAAAAAAAAAAAAAAAACATGAAATGATATTTCGGCGTTTATCTATTTTTAGCTTTCTGTAGAAAAAATGAATTCAATGCATATATTCACATATGGTGATAAATTTTTTCATTACATACGTTTTATTGATTTAAAATATGCATATTTGTCTTCCTATGTATAATTATATCTATATATATATAAAAAAATAATTAATTTGGTATAAAATGAGTAGAATTTCTGAGCAAAATGTGAAGCAAGAAAAAAAAATTAAATAAAAATTATAGCAAAATTTCTGCTCTGTAGGAAAAAAAATGCTATTTTCAATTATCACAGTGCTAATGAGATGTATGTACTGTTAGGCGGATCGTGTTTGATTTATTAATATATTGAAATTTAAAAACTTATGATAAACATTGAACTAATTTTTATTTAAAAAAACGAAAAAAAAAATATGTATATATACTTACAAGTTTTAGCAAATTATATTGAATGACGGTTATCGTTTTTCATCACATCGCAATAGGCGCAATAACCAAAAATAAAAAAAAAAAAAAAATATGAAGTGAAGTAGTAGTGATGATATTAATAAACTTCAAGTGCTCTTAAATACATGCAAATCAGTTGATGTGATAATATTTGCTCTTCATTCAGAATGTAAATTAATATCAAAATAGTTTTTTTTTTTTTTATTTTTTTATTACCAATTTTTATTAATAGTTTTTTGACTCAACAACCCAAAAGTTTATTGCATATTTTTTTAAATTTATTATTTTAATATTGTAAAATATTCTTACTATGTATTAAGTATTAAATACCATTCAAAACTTATATTACCACCATATAATGAATGTAAAAATGTCTATGGATTCGCTCACACCTAACATCTCATCATCGATATTTATTAATATTACGTTTTGTGTTAGTATAGCAACCAGCCACCTTTGTATCAGCTACTTTAATATCATAAATTTAGTCCACGTAAATAAAATATACAATAAAATATATCTTCACTTCCATAGAATTAAATAGACATAATGTTTATGGATAGCATCATATATAGAAGAGCAAAAATATAAACTTCATTTAATTTTTATTTTATTTTTTTCATACAATCGGTATGCTTTATGAACTTTTATTTTTTGTTCTTATTTTATGTACAAATATTGCATCCTCTGTATAGGTAATATATATAAACTATCAATGGCTCATAACACGTGTTAAACCGTTAACAAATGCATTTATGAGTTTCCAGTATAACGAAGCATGTCAAATATGTAATTTTAATGTTAGAGCTATGATAGTTAACACGCAAAGATTCAATTTCACTGAAAGATGCTAATTTTGAATAATGCATTTTCTGATGAATGGAAGTCCGTTTTTATTATATTTTTACAATTTTTATGAAAACACCATAGTGGATAAGTATACATTTCATAATATATGCAAAGGTATACAATGGAAGCTTCCAATATGTAGGATCACTACTCAGGGGCGTGCCGACTTCTAGGTAGCCCGGGATACATGAGCAACCCATAGCAATCGGCTGGGGTAGCTACCATTTGCACATAGCGCGGTTTTTTTTCGGGGTTTAGATGAAAAAAGTATTTTTTAATAAAAAAAATTAAATACGATTTCCACATAGCGTCGTTTTTTCTGCGGTTTAGCAACCCATAGCAATTTTGAAAATCGGCACCACTGTCACTACTTACGAATAAAATACCAAATTACATTTATATATTAATTTTACTTAAAAGACTTGACTTTATTTGTAATACTCTGTGGAATTTAGGTTTACTTTTTGTATACCATGGAAGGTATATATAATAAATACCTATAGTAAGGTATATGAAGTATTTTTTGGAAAGAGTATAGTTTGGCAAGTATACAATTTGTTCCAATAACTGCCTTCCAAGGTATACAAAAAGTATATCTAAATTTTCCAGTAGGGTATAAACAAAAAGGAAAATAAAAATATTTTTATTTAAATCAGGAACTTCTTCGCTTTACTTCTTCTGATGCAAGAATTAAGTTTGTCGATATTCTCTTAAAATATGCTATGTTCCTTCGATATTTTTTACCCGCATCCGAATGTACCAATATTTCTGAACCTTTTCTTTGAACTATTGTATATTCTTTTGTACTGAAATTTAGTGATAATTTATTCTTCATAATCATAGTTTTAACCACTACTTTGTCATCTTCTGATAATGAGTTCACTCTGGCTCGTCTCCTTATATCTGCATATTCCTTTAGAGATGTAGTATTGGTATTTGGTAGTTTGGTAATACTGTTATTACCAAACTAGTTTTAAATCAATATGTTTAATTATAATCTAGTTAGCCAATGTATGAATAATTATGTTAGTTGTTCATATTATAATTAAGAGAATGGACGAAATATTAATAAATTATAACTTTATATTTTATAATGATATTAGAAATATGTCGCCAATTGTAGTTTCGTGGAATAATAATATATTTCTAATATCATTATAAAGTTACATTTATTAATATTTCTTCCATTCTCTTAATTATGATATGAACAACTAACATATCCTTCATATATTGGCTAACTAGATTATAATTAAACATATTGATTTAATAATAGTTTGGTAATAACAGTATTACCAAACTATACCAATACTACATTTACTTCCTTTTTTTTATTGTTTTTTCATTTTTTCTGCATTCTCTACATATTCTTTCTTCGTTTAACTAATTTCAATAAGTTGCTATACAAAATACTACAGCTTCGACAATGTATAATAATTTTGTGTGAAATATACATTATATGGTATATTATACTTTATACAACACATAGTATACTTCCAAATGGATATAAAAATATCTGTTTTTCTATACCTTATGAGGTATACACAAGTATACCATATAATGTATATTTAACTGAAAGTATACTTTATGAAGTATATATAATTGGTCCAACGTTGTACTTCCAAAGTATATACTTTTGTATAGCTTCCAGTGCACCAAATTGCCAGTACGGCCTACTGTATAATTTACCTAAAAATAATTTCTTTTAATACCTGTTACCTTGATGCTACAGTTGTCGTTGAGCTAAATTTAACTACTGTTCTATTAAAATCTGACCTAAAAAAAAAAGTCAAAGAATTTATCGATTTTATTTCAGATGATGTAATTAAATAAGAAAAATGCTTTCCATCAATAAGTCTGTTTGTAATAAATAACATCAAACAGCAATACATCTATTATACTGAATTGTGATACATTACAAAATATCTATTATGTTGTTTTTCATCTTTTTTTTTTATCTACATTGATGCTAAGCAACAATACCTTCATCACTGTTTGATAAAATATGTTACGTTGGCTGAAAGAAAAGAAAAGAAAACAAAATAATAATAAAAAAAAGCGAGCTAACCGGCTTCACCATATTATTTTTCCAATATATCGAGAAAAAAAAGTTTTTGCATTGCAAACAATGAGAATTTCCATTATAATTATGTCTTCTTTTCTACCTGAATATTTGATCATTATAATATTTATGTACTTCATTGACTGTTAAATTTTCGCTGTTAATAATGTTTCAAAAAAAAAAAATTCTCTTCTGTATTTTGAATATTTATTTCAATAATAGATAGGCGCGCTACTCTAGATGGCTGTATACTTATGTATTTGTATATTTATGGTAATGTTTTATGAAAAACATCAAAAACCATTTTTTTTATTATTATTTTTCACTTCTTTTTCGTTCAAATTTTAGCAATACATATTGAATTATTACCTACCTGTTTATAGAAACTGTTATTTATTATAACGAAATAAATATGCGATGTTAATTTATGGTTGTGATGTGTTAAAATATTGAAATAGTTTTTCATTTATATTTCATTCAGACCAGATTTAGTACTTTTACTGACATTAATTTAATTTCTGTTATTTATTCAGTTTTTTTTTTTTAATTTTATTTTTGGTTTTTGAGAATAAATAATATTTTTAATGCCGCAAAACATCATATGAGCGCTTTTAACATTATAAACATTAATTATGTGAAGCATGATATTAAGATGATTAAATTGCTCATAAATTTAAAAATATATATTATATATTTATAACAGCTGAATTAAAGCATCTTATATTATTATTATAAAAACATGAATGAATAACAACTAAGTATATGAAATTTCTTTTCCATTTAAAACAATTTTATATTTCATTGAAAGTTCTTAAGTGTCAGGTAATGTTTGAGTGAAAAGTTTTTGAGATAAATTTACATTAATTGTAAGCTAATTGAATTTTCATCAAACATTTTCAGTATTTTCTTTTTCTCTTCTAAACTCAATAAATGTCAGAACATGTGCTAACATAAAATATTAATTGTAAAACACTTATAATTGATTAACGTCTAAAAATTATTATTCGTACACAAAATTTTCAGGGAAAAAGAAATAAATTTTTGTTGAAAAACCAAGAACTGTTTTGCTTATAATAAATTAAAAGTTATGTTAATACATAAAATTAGATGTCTACCAACACACAAAATAAAAGTACTGTATATATTTTCCTATTTTTTTTTTTTTTTTTTTAGAAAAATGTGCAAAATCGTACTTTTCAATAATCTGTTGATGCTGCTACTAGAACATTCGTTGGAAAATTTGAACAGTTGTTTGCTGCTACTTTATTTTCTGCTCTCTTATAACTAATAATGTAAATTATGACAAAACTTGTGGTTTTGTTTATTTACATAAAATGTGCGAGCCCAAGACCCGAGAATATCTCTAGATTGTTGACTTCATGTTTTATTATAAAATTGTGTAGAAACAAAATATTTATTTAAAACTAATATTACTGCATTGCAACGAAATATTTTTCATTATTTGATTCTTTTTTTCTTTTTTTTTTTTTTTTAGTTAATTAAAAGAGTTTTATAATATTTAAAATTCCAACTAAAATATATTTATTTTCACAACAGTTTTTTTTTATAATATTAAAATTCGTATCGACACCCACGCACACATCGTTGATTTTTTTCTATTTTCTAGGCGGAAAAAGAAAAAGATTGTGGAATCATAATTGTAGGTGTAGTTTGTTTTGCGATACGAATTAAATTACATTATAAGATATTTATAATAAAAGCAGAAAATTTCGGTAGCGCCTCAATTTCAAGAAATCTTGATCGATTCTTGTGATTTTTGTTTTTCATCATTACTATTTGAGTTGTCAAGAATCAAAGCTCGCTAATTACAGTATTTTAAAAGAACAAAAGTTTGAATAGCATATGGTGGAAAAATTAAGACTTTTAATAGCTATAGGATTTTAAAACAGTGATAATGTTACCGAAAAAACCAAGCAATACTTCAAAATATATCCATTTATATTTTCTATTATATCAAAACTCTTCTTTTTTTAATATGAAAATCATGATATTTTTTTTTTTCAAATCACAGATCAAACAAATATTTTCCAAATTTGTTTTAATGAAAATATTGAAAAATGCGTGCCGAACATTTTAAGCCCTCGAACTCAAAAAAATAAATAAAAAGTGTAATTAGCGAAATTGACGAAGACGACTCATTTCATAAGAAAATTTACTCTGTCTAAATATGAAACATTTTCTTAAGGAAAATTTCAGCTTTTTTTTTAATTTATTTTAGATCAAGCAAACAATTTTACGCAATAATTAACCGTTTGATTACTGCATAAGAAAATTTTCCACTTTCAGTTCATATAACTCATACAATTAAGAAAATATATTTTTTTGCAATTATTTATTTATTTTATAATTAATATTTGGTACAGAATTTAACCATTTCAATAATAGAAAAGAAAATTAATTTTATTGTGTGGCTAAACGCAAGTGATTTCTCTATTTAAAAAAGATATATGATGTTCGCCTATTTACTAAAAATATACCAGGAAACACAGTTGGTGTGTCGTTGAGCTATTTTGCGGACAATGTTTATTATTATAAGAACATCCATACAATATATATAATATACTGATTGCGATTCTATAATATCTATTTGATGAAATTAAAATTTATGTTCGGTTATTATATACGTATATATTTTTATGCGAATGCTTTCAACCTGCAGGCAGACAAGCAGACTTGTGTTAATAGTATTTAGGTCTGTCGTCTCTTGATGTAGTAAGTGATTTTGGCATCAATTTTATTTTTAAGTTCAATTTGTTAATAATTTCACTAAAACATTAATATGGAATACATATATATGAAATATTTGTTTATTTGATTGAAGTGCTTTGAGCAATTATTATATTGGATTATTTTGTTATAATACAGTGATGAGAATATAGGAAATATTGAATTATTAGAAATTTTGAGGGGAAAAAAATGATGAACATTATATACTTGTATATTGCGAAGGTATATTTGATATATACGAATCGAGATATATGTCTATTAAATAATTTAATGGAATAATAAATATATGCATAAATTGCACCCACATGATATAATAAATAGAATTTTGTATGTGTTGCTGTGCGGTTACATTGACGTAAATATTTACAATAAGTTATAAAATTTTCGCTATATATCAAATAAATTAGTAAAAACATTTACCAAAAACTTATGGGTTAAAATAATCTTATAAAATTTCAGTTCTCCGAAAATAACATTTATTTATTTCACTTATAAACTGACTTGTTATGAATGCATTATAAATGTTACTTAATCATTAAATTTTTTTTTTTTAAATATTTTCAGCTTTTACAAAACCTAGGAAAAGTAGATCGCACTGCTGACGAAATATTTGATGAACATTTAACAAATTTTAATCGTCAACAAAATAATGCCACTAGGCTACAAAAGGAATTTAATAACTATATAAGATGTGTACGAGGTAATTTGATAACTTTTAGTATATAGTAATAAAATTCTACATCAAAGAATTTTTTTTAAAATTATATATTATATATTTTTGTTTAGCGGTTCAAACAGCCTCAAAATCATTAATGGATGCCATCGCTGATGTATACGAAACACAATGGACTGGCGCCGAGGCTTTATCCGCTCAAGTGTCCACAATTGAAGTACTTTGGCAAGATTTTTCGCACAAACTGGGAGATCAAGTTTTAATACCACTTAACACATATACAGCCCAGTTTCCAGAAATGAAGGTACGTTCATACTAAAATTATTAAAAAAAAAAAAAGTTTTTTAAAATAAAAGTTTATTTTGTAGAAGAAAATAGAAAAACGAAATAGAAAATTAATTGATTATGACAGTCAGCGGCATTCATTTCAAAGTTTACAGGCCAGTTCGGCTAAACGTAGAGATGATGTGAAAGTGAGTAATAAAAAACAATATATCTAATACATAATTATATAAGCAGAAAAGGAGAATTATTTATTAAAAAAAAAAAAAACATTTAGGTTACAAAAGGACGTGAACAACTTGATGAAGCACGCAGAACTTATGAAATATTAAATACGGAATTGCATGATGAATTGCCAGCATTGCATGATTCAAGAATATTATTTTTAGTCACTAATTTGCAAACATTATTTGCATCAGAACAAGTTTTTCACAATGAAACATCAAAGGTACGAAATAAGAATTACAAATTTTATGTTTATTTATTAAATATATTTGTTTCATCAAAAATATATGCAGGTTTATGCTGAATTGGAAGCCATCGTAGATAAATTGGCAACAGACTCACAACGAGGTTCTTATACTATAAAGAAAATCACAGGTGAGAATTCCAATTGTGAGTAACGATAACAATAATATTTTTTTATTAATGATTTTTTTCATATGTATTTTCTATTGAAACAAAAAAAAAAAAAAATATTTTTTATTTGAATTTTTGTCAGGTAATTCGAATCAATCAAGTCCTCCACAATCACCAGTCAAATTAAATTCAAGTGGCGCCATCGTAAACAATATCTATCCAAATGCAATTACCAATGGTGGTTCAAGTAATGCAAATAGTCGTAAGTATTATTTGAGAGCTTCTTTATAATTTATGGCTAATATGATATGTTTATTGTGGCTTGTGACTAAATTTATCTAAGAGAATTATATTAAAATAATTTTAACATTTTTTTTTTTTTTTTGATTGTTGTTGAACCTTATTAATTTATATTGACCATTTTAATAACTATACACATAAATATTTTGTATATTTGGTGCTTGGCAAAAACCAAATCATTTATAATATAAGGTGATAGACATTTAAAACAATCAATTCTTTTTATTGTATATATTTATGTTTTAATAAATAATTTAAGTATGTTTAATTCATAAAAACTGTTTTTTACATATTGAAATCCATCATATGATTCCAAACTAACTGTAATATAGACTATTTATTTCAAATTGTATTTGAGGAAATGGTTTCAGTTGAAGCTAGCTTTTCCATTAAATAATTCCAATATCAATTTAAAAAAAAAAAAAAAAAAAACAGATTATAAGTAAAACACAAAAGCCGCAAACGACCACAACGCAAATAAAAAAATAAAAATAAAAAATTATACAGAAAAGATAGCCTGTAGCATGTGTGTGATATGTTTTTGTGTTTTTGTGTGAATTTCAGCAACATCACCATCTAGTTCTCCTTCATCACCTAAGCAACAACCACAATCTTTATCATCATCAGGTGGTGAACTACCAGACACACCTGCATCAGATGATTTACCATTAGATGGTGTCCATCACAACAATGACAATAATATTGTTGTGACAACAAATAATGGTGGCGGTGCAATTGCTAGACAAGCGTCACCATTACAGAACGATAATGAACCATCATATCAAAATACAACGGATATACGTACATCAACTGTTGATAATGATTACATTAATATAAAAAATCAACAGCCACAACAAAATGAACAAAGTAGTCCGAATTTGAATTCAATTGGAGCTGCATCAGTACCAGTATCCACAACAGTAGCAAGCAACGATAATAATAATATCGTATCCACAGAAGTTGTTAACAGAAACATTGATTCTGATAAAAAATCACATCAAACAAATAATTCTGTCGCAGCTACAGCTGCAGGTAATAATAATAAAATGGAAGAATTGTATGATATACCCGTGGGTGAGTTCTCTCTCTTCTTCACTACTTACAATATCAATTTTAAAAATATTAGAACCAAAAACTGAACATAATCTTCAAGTTTTAAGAATTATCTTAACTCAAAAATATATTGAATGAGTGTATTTTAGACTGTTGTAATGTATTTACTTATATTTGCATGAATATCAAAATGAAAATATTTTGCGGTCATGAACAAGATACTAAATGACATTTTAGATAAATTCTACCATTTACAAAGATTTATGAGAATTGCTTGAATTGTTTTTTTTTAGTTCGAATAATTTTTTGGCAGATTAATTTAACTATAAAAAAAAAAATTAACAAATCTAAAAGCAACCAAAATTAATGAATTTACTCACTAAAATTACAAAAATTGATTTTTAAATAATAATTTTTCTAGAATCCATAAATCATTTTAATAAAATTTCAGGTGCAACCACAACCGATTTACCATCTGGTGTTTTATATCGAGTCAAAGCCACATATAAATATGTTAAAGAAGATAATGATGAACTCAGTTTTGATGTCGGCGACACAATTCAAGTTATTGAATATGATGATCCAGAAGACCAGGTTTGTAGACAATACAAAAATATTGATGAATTGCCCATTGTTTAATTTTAAATTTAATGCAGGAGGAGGGTTGGTTAATGGGACAGAAAGAAGGAACATCAGAAAAGGGTCTATTTCCAGCGAATTTCACAAGACCATTGTAACATCGTTTGCAGTCATTATCAGCGGTATCATCAAATAGAAATCATTGTCTTGTTGTTAAACATTTCACAAAGATCAACATCAAAATTCAGAAACCACAATAATAATTACAAACAGTAAAATTGGAAAATGAACAAAATCAAATTCGAATTAAATTGCTTATGTTTATTAAAATGAAACCGTTATTCTAAAAAAAAAAAAAAAAAAATTTCCGATTAATATTACTATTTTGCAATTCATTTTATTTTAATAATTATTATAAAAAGAATTAACAAATTAAAAAAAAGGTAGATCTTCCATAGAAATTGATTGATTGTGAAAGACTTTACACGCATTTGTAATGCAAAATAGAAGATGTTTTAACTTTATTTTTGCTTGTTTGTTTAGTAATTAAATAAGTATTGTTGATTATAGTTTACTGCTCAGTTTTGGCAATGACACATTGTTTTTCGTTTTCCAGAGTAATTTTCTTCTTTGTAATTCAAATTGTCTTGAATATTTCAAGGCACGCTATTTACATTATTTTGTATAAATAGAATAAGATAAAACTAATGTAATTAAAAACAAAAGTGACCTATAATTTCACATAATGTCATGGACCTTGACAAAGTGATGGTTTATTAAAGAGTTTTTTTTTTGTTTTTAAAAAAATAAAATCGAATAGGTTGCTGTTTTTCATCCAAGATACCCCTAGACTTTTGTGAATATACAATTACATTTTTATCCCGTGAAAAAAATTGAATAATTGATGCTTCCGTCCAATATTCATTTAATATTTTTTAGTATAAAGTTTTCGAATATGCAATTTTGAAGAAAATTATCACAATTTAAAAAGACTATATATTTTCAATCCGGAAAAAACAGAAAGATTCATTGTTTTAAAAGAAATTAAATGTGCCAATATTTAACAGAGCAGTAATATATAATACTAAATTTAGCGAAATATTTTACAAAAAAATATGTAAATTTAGATTTAAAAAAAAAAAACAAAATTAAATAAAATATTAATAAAAAAAAAGAAAATTATAACGCGTAATATTTATACCTAAACTATTTGCCATTTTGAAAAATAATTAAGAAAACGAAAAATCAAAAACATGGTGGTGGTGATTTAAGAGAATTTTTTTTATATCAACTGATTTAAACGTTTACAAAATACACACACCACGATTTCAATATACATTACATAATTTTTAATAATTTTTATTTAAAATTACGACTGCGCAAATACCATAGAAAATTATTCTTATGTCGGTTGATATAAATTATTTTCTTGTATCGTACTTTAATAGCAATCAATAATTATTATTAAAACGTGAATAGAAAGAATAATAAATAATTTAAAAAAAAAAAATTATTGAATTATATTTCAAAACGATATTTTATTATTACAAAATAAAGTGTATTTTAATCAGGAAATATTAATATCGCTTAATTATTAATTAATATTCACAAAAGAAATTATTTTATTTTATAATTTTTTTTTTTTTTTAATAATCTCTTAATTTTTGGTTTAAATTTAAATTTAATTTTTATAGTCGTAATATAATTGCTATATTCTTCCGCTATTTTAATATTATTTTTCATTATTGAATTATTATTACTTATTATATGTGTTAATGTTTTTTTTTTGTTCTATTTTGTTTAATTTAAAATCCAATATTTATAAAATGTTTATCAACAATTTTGAAAAGAAATCAAGAGCGAAATAGAAAATTGGCTAGAAATTTTTTTTTTTAGTGCCTTTGAACAATAAAATAACATTTGAAAAATGGAATTTTCATTTTCATTTTTTTTTTTTTCATTAGTGCATTGTGTCATACATTCACACGTTTAATAATTGTCCTAATATTTAATCGTAATTAAAATGTTTGTCAAATTTAAAAACAACAAAATACGATGAGCAAAATTTTCTTTTTTTTTTCATAATCAAAAAAAAAAAATATTAACAAAAGAAAACCGAATATTGAACAGATTGTAAATATAAAAATAAAGCAATTTTTAATTTAAAAATAACCAACAATTTAATTGGTAAAATTAATGAACAACCAGCAAAGAGTTTTGTGCTGCCAGCTTGTAAATTTAGGTAAAAGTAAAAGAATGATTTTATTTTTATCAATAAAAAGAAAAAATTGAAAAAAACTAAAAAAAAAACTGTAGATTAAAATTGCTTAAAGTGTTTGTTTAGAAAAAAAAATGAAGATTAATAAAAATAAATAAAAGTAAATGTTTTTTTTATATATTTTTATTACAAAAAAAAAGGCGAATGAATTCAGAAAAACATGTTATTGTTTTATTTAAAGTTGAAAATTTAATTGTCATTAATTTATAGAAAGAAAATTTTTGCTCGTTTACATCAATCTGTCAACAAGGCAGAGAAAATAATAATAAACGGAATTGAACGATTTAAGAAGTTTAACTTAAAATCCAATAGTCCGTCCCAAATTCGATAAATTCTATCATATTGTTCGTTTTGAAAATCATAAATTATTTTAATTTCGTCTAAATTAAAGCATTATTTAAAAAAAAAAAAAATTTAAATCTAATGTTACCCCGACTGATGATTTGGTTTCAATTTAATTTTCGTACTTTTAATATTTCATGCAGAAAGAATTTTGGAATAATAAAAATATTATACTTTTTTTTATCAATTTTACATTTTTTTTAACTACAACCAATAATATTTGTTAATTTTCTAGTGTTTATTAGTGTTAAAGAGAAAGCATGAAATTTATAGTAAGTAACAAACTAAATAAAATAAAATCGGAATGCATTTGAAATTTTTGTATTTAAAGCAAATTAATTTATTCTGCTGAAATTTTTAACTTTAATTCAAGAAGAAGAAGAATATATTTTTTTTTTTTTTAGTAACTAAGACTTTATTGCATATGCATCAATCAAACATAAAATCAAATTAAGATAAAATACAATTAAAAGATAAAAAATAAAAATAAAAGAAAAACAGAAAATACAAATTAATTAATAAATTATTAATTAATTGTATCCAAAATAATTTAGACGAAATAATATATTTTATTTTGTAATTGTATAGTTAACGAAAATCATAATTTTTTTTTGCTTATAATTTCAAGATTCATCACATAATTATACAAATTTATAAAATAAAGAAATTAGTATAAATATATTTGGCCATTATTTAACAAAATTTAAAAATTTAGACTAAAACATTTTTTTTTAAAAAAAATAAAATATTTTTTTTACGAATAATTATTTCTATATTCAAATCGTATAAAAATTAAAACAATCATATTTCATATTATATAAAAACTATATTTAAAAGTAATTATCTTAATCCAATCATTTAGTTAGGGTTAAAAAAGATTTAAAAAAAAGTTTAAAAAAAAATGTGAAGAAAAAAATAATTGTTGTTAATAATGAAATATTCGAAAATTTTGTGTGCATACTCCAGAAACAATCTTTATTCAAGATATTTATTTTTTAATATAATCAACACTAAAATTAAGATCAAAAAATATAAAACCAGAAAAAAAAAATTAAAATTATAGAAATTGTGCCAAATCGTGTTTGTAATTAATATACTTAATAGAAATTTGATTCAGAAATTTTATGGTCAAATCTATATGAATACGAATTTTTAAAATAAAAAAATTATTCTGTTAAATAAAATATAAACATGCATTATTTTAATACTGATTAAAATTTTGAACAAAAAATGCCTAACAATATAAAAAAATGCACACAGAGTTAATGAAAAAAATAAAAGTAAATAAATAAAAGTAAAGATTATTATTATTATTATTATTATTATAATTATTATAATTATTATTATTATTAATATTTACGATTTATAGTTTTGAGTTTATTCATTGTAGAAATATTTGTTAATAAAAATAAAAGAATAAAAAAAATATATTAATGATGTTAGAAATGATTTCTTTTATTTAATTATACTGTAGCAATGGGTACATTATAGAGATAATGAAGTTTCAAATCATGATTAACTCTTAACTAGCCAATCAGAACGTAGTTACCCTCGACTCATATGAGTAAATTAATGATTAAGTCTATAGTGTATCACTGTATCCAATCCATATTATTACATTATTACAAATTGATCAATTAATTATTAATTAATGAATTATTCAAAACTCTCGTTAATTATTATGCGTTTGTTAAATATACAAATTTACTATTTAAATGTATTATGCTAACAAACAGACGAACGAAATATTGTAGAATCAATAGTTTAATTAAACGAAACTGGATTCAGCGAAATTTAAGAATCAATTTTTTTTTCTCATCAAATAAGTTAAGTGTCCGTTCATTGATATCAAATACAATTTATTTGACGAGCAAAAAACATTTTTCTTTTCATTAATTTAGATTAATCGTTAATCTAGAATATCTTGTTCGTCTGGTGCTAGTATTACGTTTTGTTATATGTTCGAAAATGTTGAATTGAAAACCAATTTTACAAAACTTTAAGGAAAAAAAAAACCTTACTTTATAATCATGTAGTTATAACTGCTAAAATAATAGATTATCAACATTTCAAATAATATGTCATTTTCTTTTCTTTTTTCTAAAATTCAAAAAATCTTATAGAATATTGGTATTTTTTTACCCTAAATATCTCGTTGCTTCGTTGCTATTGCTCGGTGATAATTTCTGTTATTTATTTTATATTAAATATTTAAAACTTTAAGTCGGTAGCCAAAGAACTGTGTACAGAAATAAAAAAAAACGATGACCTTGTTAAAGAAAAACTAAAATTGAAATTAGAGAAAATCAAATATTATAGAAGTTAAACACACTATGTATACCTAGATTTTTTCAATGGATAGATATCACATCTTACATTTACTTCTATATGTCTAATTAGCTGCTACCTATAATACTTATACTGACTTACATATTTTTGTATAATATATTTAGTAACCGAGAAATAACACATATTAATATATTATCATAGGTACATGACAGAAATATATTAAAATTTATATTGATACGGCTTCTATCTTCAGGTGACCATGAAGCTTGTATGTTTTTGACCAATTCCACAATTTTAAAACGTGCATAAATATTAGTCGAGGGTTATCATTTTAATAATTTATACTTACTTATAAATATTTTTTTTTCTGTTTGTAGTGGGTAGTATTTTCGGTAGATAATGGCATTATGTTTAGAGAGGAAAATTAATATAATCTAATTAATACCAATTATTACAAATTAGCCAAACAATAATTAAATGTATAATCTTTTGATTGGTTGTCTTAATTACTAATTTTTTTTTTAAATTTGAAATAAAGTTCAAACCGAGATTCGAACCATTTTTGCGAGTAAGTAGTAAATGTATGATAATTTGAATTCAATATAATGAAAATAGTTTGGGAATTTCTGTAAGACATCGGCAATAGAATTAAAATTCGTGAAAAAAGCCTATTTAATAAAAACTAATGAACGCCTTTTTCTATTTCCTGTAAATAAAATTTAGAAGCCACATTTAATCAATGGCGCATAAAATATTAAAGCTGATAATTGATTTATTTTTTTATCGAGAGATTGTACAATATTAATATCATTTTATTTTGTTTTATTAAAACATTTGGTTAGTTTTTTTTGAAGTTTTATCGTCTGGTTGACTATAGTGTTTGTGGTAAATATTTTAATTTATTTAATTAAGTTTAATTATGTTGCAAGAGAAAATAACAAAATAACCTTAAAGTTAACAGCACATTTTTTTTTACATTTCTATATTTTTTCGTTAAAATCAAATCTAAAGTAACATTTAACGTAAATTATTTATTTTGAGAATGTTAAAGTAAAATAATGTTTTATCTTTTTTTTTTTGTGATAACAGATTATTTGACAGCAATTCATGATGTGCAAATAGGTATATTCAAAATGCGCATTCACCTTTGTCACCATTACATCCCCATGATTTTAATGCTAATTCAACACCTTTGGATGGAAATGTTAGATCAAATTTTCATCGTCGAGAATTTACACCAAATTTGAATGAAATAACGCCACCATCAGTATCACCGATATATAAATTGAATGGGAACATATTTAGTAAAATTACTCTGAATACTACGTTTACCATTGAGGAGAATTCAATCACAGATTATCATAACAGAAAAGATAAATTAAATAATTCGTTTAGCAATGGTGACCATGGAAAAAATGTTAAATATAATTATTACACGCCACCAGCTAATTATTCGACGCATTTGATGAATATATCCAAAGAAAAAGGTCGAAGCTACCATACAGCAGCCAAGTAAGTTATAGAATTTCTTGATAATTTAATTGAATTTATCCTTATCGGTAATCATGGTTCTGCCATCTTTTCTGCTTTTATTCATTAAATTAAAATTTAAATGTTTAAAAAAAATATAAAGAATATACTTATTACTGATGACGGCATCATGTCTAGAAACTAGGTTAGAATTTGAAAACGGATCAAGTCGCAAAAGATAATAAAATTTTAGGCACTTCTGTACCCTGCAAAATATTTTTTCCATTTTTTAAACATCACATCACCCATCTGATAAAAAGAGAATCCTTAATTTGACTTAACTGTTAAACAAAAACATTTAATTACAATATTTATGTTAAAATTCATACAGGAAAGCGGCTCATAATGGAACTAGATTTGATATAGACAAAGTACCAATCAGACGTGCAATCATGTATTCACCAGTTGAAAGAAAAGTGTCAACTAATTCAACACATCTCCCGATTTTAACGGCACAACATACATTATCATGCAGAAATCTAATAAGTCACATATTGGTTTACCGCTAGATCTATCGAATTTTCAATCGCAGCTATCAGCGGAACAGCCAAATCGGCCTTATGATGTTGTGTTAAATGAAACTTTTAAGATCGATAGCATTTTACATGAAATTGGAATGGAAAAATACATCGATCTATTCGTTCAAGAAGAAATTGATTTGATTGTTTTTTTATGCTATCCGCCGATGATTTAGAGAAATTGATAATCGACGAAGAAGATCGCGAACTAATATTAAACGCAGCTAAATCTTTTGCAAATATTTGTAATATTTCGTATCCGTTCTCGCGGTTCTAAAAATCATCATCATCATCTGTAGCGGCTACAACCCTAGGGTCTTGGCTTGCACACGTTAATGTGCTCTCGAAAGCAGACGGGTTCACTTTATTCAAGTGTCAGACATGGTGCTT
>JAABKK020031970.1:0-15310 GCA_011634745.2 Catotricha subobsoleta
AAAACGACTAACGAAATTTCGTAAGCAAATTTTGTATGGATTTCGCAAGCATTTCGCAAACTGAATACTGGGCTTTATAGGGGAACGATCGAAATTTTCACCCAAAAGTGCACGATACTTTTTGATCTAATGAACTTCAAAAATTTCCTACTTAATTTTTTTTTGTTTTTTTCGAAAATAAACATTTTATGTAACCATCATCCCGAAATAAGAACTATTCATTTATTCACATAAAAAATGGGTCATCCTAATATTTATATATCCATTAAAAATGGTCCTTGTACTTAATATATTGGCAGCTTGTTTTATAAAGAGCTGCAATTTGCAATAGTATGCAAATTGTTAATAATTTACCGTAATTCTAAGATGTTCATAAGCTTAATAAAAGCTATCTTTTTGAATAAAACAGATTTTAGCATATAGTAAATAATAGCTACGGAGTAGGATAAACCTACTATGCATAAAGCCTAAAACCAGCATTAAGTATAATGGTGAACTATGTTAATAAATATTAAATACTTAAAGAGAAAGTAAGCTAATGCATCACACTCTAACTTTAGATTTAAAATCCTCAGAAGAGTTATATGTTTATATGTACAATGTACATATATATTTAGATATGATTTGTTAAATTCACACAAGACATGGAACACCTCTATTTCCTGTGCAGTGTATGGCAATAGCAATAGCAATATATCTACTCCCAAAAGCCACAATAACATACATAAAACAGAAATAATATTTTCATTTTTAAAGTAAATTTTCTTCTGAAATACGAAAAAAGATCTTTTCCGTCGACTTCACTGAATATTTTCTTCACCGCATAATAATATATATGCAAATATTTCTCTAGTAGAAAACTAAACTCTATGATATTACCACCAGTTCGGTAGGTAACTATGTATAAGAATGCACATTATATAGCAACAGCAGTAGAAGTAAGTTTTGGTTTGAGGGATTTTCGGTTTTGGCTGGTGGATTTTTGGTATAGTTCAGCACAAATTGAAAAGTATTTTGTATGTGGGTGTATTGCCCAATCTTGCTATATAGATATATTGCTTTAGCTGTATAAAAGGGTAGTTTTTTCTTATTTTTTGTTACTCTTCTTACTTGTTGTAAAACGTGATATGACTTTTAAGTGATGAATATTTTTGCTTAGTCTAGCTCTTCCACACACTGATGTGTTTTGTCGAAGATATATAAATAAGCTAGAAGAGGTACTAGAGTAAGAGGTATGTAGAATGAAAAGTATAATGTTAAAGTTTATCAACGATGTCAAAAATAGTTTGATTAGGTATTCACGCATTGACTTTTCGCTTTTTTCTTCTTTTTTTTTCATAACACCGCTACTGTGCGTGAGCTAAGGATACTAAAATCAAAAAAAAAATTGTTTCTCAATTGGGGTTGGTAGCAACAAGGCAACAAGGAAGTTTTTAAGAAAGGAAATATAAATTCAAATATAGAGCTGAGCACTGTCCTTGTCTGCTTAGAAAGTTATCTTCTTGCGCTATAAAAGGGTGCGATTTTTTTATTCTGTGGTTATGGTGTATAAGTACGGTTAGTATAACCATTCACAATCATCAAACATATAAGGATAGCATATTTATTGTGACAAAATGTATACGGAATGAATATTTTATTAATGAGAAGGAAATAAAAGTGTTGTAGAGACTTTAGGTTTTCCTATTAAGAACTGTGGATTCAAATGTGTTTAAATACATTTTTCGCTCGCTTTACACTAATTTATATTGGTATTAGGACAGACATAGAAAAGTCTTTAAAAATTAAAACGATTTACATGAAATGTATAATTCTAGACTGAGCCAATTAAAAATTGTAGGTTGAACGTTTCATTAAAACAATGTTATATTCTTTGCTTTTACTTTCGAAAGATAGAACGTTAATTATCGTGAAATAATGACGATTATATTATGAAAGTTGTAACTAGTTTTAAAAAAATTATGACAACAAATAGAAAATAATTTATCTGGCAAAATACAGATTAATTTAGAATTATATAAAATATCTAAAACAATATTTGGGGTATTTAAAATAAATGCTTTGCAAAACTTAATTCATTTTATTAATCAAATTTATAACGCCACAACAAATACTAAACTAAACATATTCAATATATAAATCACATGTAATAATATAGCTTAAAACCAAATCTATTCGTTGCATATTTTGTTAAATAAATTCGATTATAGTGGGCTATACATTCTACTATTATATATACATACTGCACACATATTCGCAAGTCACATAAATAAATATTCGGCACATAAGTATACAACAAACATAGTCCAAGATTATTTATATAAATTTCGAAATAGTTTTTGTTTAATATTGAACAATTTAAAATATACTTGACTTAGTAGCACCCCATAAATTTATATACGTTTCAGAAGTTGATATGGTATGCTTATATTATTTTAACATGTACTGTATCTACATTACAATTCGCTTAAAGCTATTTCAAATATATAAAAGGAAAACGTATACAATATACCATTATTCGTTTTATGTACCATGATTGTGGGGCTAGAACTCTACAAGACACATTAAATTCATGACCTAGATTTTCTAAAGTTACACAAAATACCACCATATACTCTCTTCTTGTACTTCTTCTGAAATTTTCCATCTTCTAGGACCAGCTTCCTATGGATTTTACTGAATCTGGTTGATATTTGGCACATATGGTTTTCTGTATATCGCTATTGCATTATAATGGGTTATTTGGAAATTGTATAACTTTAATTTCGTCATGTGCATTTATAAATGTAAATATTTGCATTAAGTGTACACAACTAGTGTACAACACTAGTTACAATATCTGCATTACTATACACTATAAACAATATATAAAAGTAATAATAAAACAATGCGATACTTTATTTTCTAACATTTTCAAATAAAATTTCTATTTTTAATAGTTGTGTAATTGTAAAATATTTCATTATCTACATTTAAAAAAGAAAGAAGCTGCGAATAGATTAGTACACTACTTCGTTTTTGTAAGAAAAAAAAACGCGTGGTAGAAGAAAAGGGGCAATATCGTCGGAAAAAAAATAAAAATTAGACCACAAGACAAAATTAAAAAACGTCAATATGTATATTTTTGTCAAAAAAAAAATTGCGTCTTTTGGTATATCGACCATCAAAATCCGCCCAGCCAATCTTGAGATCCACATGGATCCATGGATTTTCCATGTGGTCAAAAAAAAAATTGTCAAACCAATACTTGATTTTTTTCAAAATTTGGTCACATTTCTCAAAAATAAAGTAAAACAAGCGACTCACCACAAGAAGTTCTGAACCATTTGTCAAACATTATAAATTTGAAAGATAGATAGGTACGTGTACGTTACATTTTACGTCCAATTAAAATCAACAAAATCATGATATCCAACCAAAGGAAAACCAAAGCTTAATTTTTAGTTTTTTTTTTTTTTTTAAATGAAGTAAAAACTAAATTTTTAGGACATCGTTTGATTTTACGTTTTTATTATTCCTATTATATGATTATAGAACTTCTAACATAGTTCTATCGTTATCCCAAGAGACAGAAAATAGCTATATATATAAAGAAAATTTACGAAATCATTTAAAAACTTATAGATGTTGATTTTGTATAAAAAAATCTAGTCTATGTTTACAAAAAAAAAAAAGTTTTTATTCATTTTATTATATTCCATTTGGCTTTGCTCAGGATTTAGTGAACGTTTTTAACATATCGTTAGACACAAAACATTCTTACCAAATACGTGGTCTGTCCACAAAAAGTAATGAGTGAGATAAAACTTACAATGAAAAATAATGAAAACATAAAACAATTGGGTATGGAATTTTCCTTAAGATTTTTTTTTTTATATTTCTAAAATAATTTGTACAAAATTCTAGAAATATGTTTCCACAAGATTAATTCTCCAAAATGCATGAAATTATTGTTAATTAATGTTTAAAGTTGTTGATTAATTATTATTTCATGTATTACCCTAGAATTAAAGAATTACGTTTAATCGACACTTTCACTCGATAGTTATAATGCATAATATTTTTACCGTAGATAATAATAAGCTCGATAATAAACACTTTATCACAATTTTTGACTTTAAATTCGTCTCATAAATTTATTACGAAACATACGATGGTGGCTTTGGTATTATCTTTCAATATTTTCGTTTTAACGTGATTTATTTTGTTTCTGGTTATACTTCCATTCAAATTTTAATTAAATATATATAATATATATGTACTATGAAATGCTTGTTCGACTATGTTTAAGTACCATAAAAATATTGTATTCATATAATTTCATAGAAAAATAAAATTAAGAAAAATCCAATTTTTTATTAAACTTATATATTATTCTGTACTATATATAAATAATTAAATAAACCCATTGAGTGCTCAAATGGTCGACCAGTACTTTTTATGGGTCATAACAAAATATTCAAAATATATAAAATATGCAAAATAAAAACAAATGATAAATCGTTCGAATCAGGGCAGATTTTGCAACTTTGAAAAATATTTGCAGGCATTTTAGGATCTTGATCTAGTGGAAACATATTTTTAAAATTGTTAGCAGAATAGTTTAAAAATTTGAAAAAGAGTACTTATTTAAAGAAAATCTCATACCAAATTATTAATATCATGGAGCATATTTCTCAAAAAAGAAAAAAAAAACATTTCATACATAGGTAGCTCACCTTAGACACATAAATCTAAATATACACTTATTTTGTGTGTAAATTAATTTTGGAGAATATTCGTTTATTTCAATCATTTAAAGACTTTTTGTTTTAACATCACATGCGAACGCAAGTTTCTGCTATATATAAAAAGAGTTTCTGAATTCTCACAATACAGCAATTCATTCAAGTGGATCATTTTATTTATACATTATGTTATAAAGTATATAAATGAAAAAGAAAAGACGAAAATGGATTCTGGGATTTTTGATATTATTCAACAAGCAACATAACAACGAACAACAATAGCAATATGTATATAAAGTTTTAAAATGCCGCATGTTTCATTCATACAGAAATAATTTAATTTATATGTGTTGTCTTTACAGTTTTATTAAAATGTTTGTGACTATATTTTGATAATATTTTCAGCATTATGTTCTGCAAGGTAAAATGTAAATAATTGTAGTAGACAATTTAAACTATTAAAATTGAATATAATAAAAAGATGTTTATTAACATTTTATTCGAGGTGTTCAATCGTAATAATTATTTAAATTTAATGAAAATGAAATTACAACTAATTAAACAATGTATTACAGTAATTACGTACGGGATATTTGTTTTAAACTTAAAGTGATTATTTACCAATCGTCCAAACGATTATATTTGTTAAAATCCAAGAACTATTATTTTCAGACTTACTATTAGTCATTTATAATTCATAGCCTAACCCCATATTATCAAGCATCGATTAATGTATGTTCCGTTTATTATATTTATCTATCTTGTCACTACATGCGATTTGACACCAGTACAAGAAGCCCAAACTAATAATATATCTAAAATAAGGAAAATGTAAAAGCACTAGTAACTGTTATTTGAAATCGATATAAATTATTATCAATTAATGAATAATGTATATTTAATATCATTTTCATTGCTTTATTATTCATTAATTGGCTTGCACTTACACTGAATTAATATTTGAAGTCACTTTAAAAAGTTAACAAAATAATCCGACTAAAAAATATCAATGAGGAAAGTTGAAAATTAATAAATAGTAAATTAGAAAAAAAATATATATCATATAATAATGATAAAAAATATTTACTCAATATTCAGGACCAAAAATAATAATTATAATATCTAAAGAAACAATCGAAATGCGAATAGCCTCAAAGTAGAACCTAATATAAATTAAACTCACAGCACAAAAACTTATAAATCCAAAAGTGATTAAATGATTTTGGGCCATTTTAATAAAATAATTTTCTTCCTCTTTTTATTAAAATTATTATTCTTTTATTCTTTTTTTTTTATTGTATTGTTTTGTTTTTTCTAAATATGTATTATTTATTTATTTATTTAATTTTTTATTTATTCAATATTAACGTGTTTATCCTTACGTCTTTCTGGATAAATGTTGGTTAAGAGCCCAACACAATATTGATGCATTCGTGGTACGACTTATAAATAGATTAATATTAGTTGAAGCTATAACAATATCCATGGGATTTGGGAAACACATAAATTAAATATAGAATACAAATTATTACAAAATTTATCTTTGTGACGATTCAACAAATACATATTTACGAAAAGCAGTATACACATATAATATAGTATTTAAATGCATATTATATTGTTGTCAGTTGTGTGTTGTTTATAAAATGCACCTAACACAATTTTTAATATTTTATAATATGATATGAATGAAGAATATCTATCGTTCCGGTAATATACAATAAAAAAAAAATATAATAATAAAATTATTGTAATTTTGGTAGAGCGTATATAGACTATAGATACTCCTAGAAGGTAGATTATACACAAAACTATAATAAACATTTCCCATATTCAAATTTACAATATAAATGTTATGTATATACGAATACGAATACAAAGTTACGGTGCGATATGATGTTTATATTTACATATGTATTATTTATGTACAACATGAAAATTTGTATTCAATGTTGGTGATATAATATTAAATATACTTTATATAACAACATAATAGCTATAACAACAACAGCAAAAAAAAAAATCTCAAAGTTTATATTGCAAATAGTAAAATACGTGCGCAAAATTTACATATATTCGCTGCAGCATTTTATATACTTACAACACATTTGCTACTTAGCTGCAAGTACATAATATAGAAAATAATATTATGTAACATTTCCATAGTTCGATCCAAATAAATGTTATTTTATATAAAGTATGCATTGACATTCACTGACACACTGACCATCATTGAATAAAACAAGCGAATTAGAAACTTGATGCATAAAACGGAAAATTATGTGATTAGAACCTTAGAGTATTACCATTATTTTTAGTTTTATACATCTCAATAAGGTATGGGTGGAGCGATTTTAGCTTTTTTTTATTTTCAACAAGCTTGGGTGCGGGAAAGTTGTCAAATAGGTTCAAATGAACGCTGAATTTTTTTTGGAATTTTGAGTTAAGTTTTTGTACTCGCAAGTCCTTGAGCTTGAAGTTTTGTATGAAAAGGTGAGAAAAAATGTATGGGAAAATGCAGACTTCTACTAAAACATTGAAAACACTAAAGGTAAGCGATCAAATTTGAAATTTACCATTTTTGTATAGCTTATATGTGTTGGTTAGTATACGAATGACTGTTGGCTGTTGGTGAAATTCAAAACAAAACAATCTTTAATATACTTTTGAAAAATATAATTTACATATTAGAGTAATACACATTCATAGTTGTTTGTGGCAATTCGGAGAACTATCTTAAAATACAATTACATAATAAATAAATTATTTTTAAATCAATATAATGAACGAATTAAAAGAAATTCTATTTCCAAGGTTTTTTTAAGCGTTGCAAGCAATAAATCAGACAATTATTTATGTTCAATATATTTTGATATCAATTACTACAATTGATCTTACATACATACTTTTTTTTTTTATATAATCTTTATTCAGATGACTTTGCCACGAAACCGCTTCTTTTATACCGTTCATATTTTTAAAGTTAAAAGGTTTAAAGTTCGCCGTAACCTTAATTTTTTTTATCTCCTGAAAAGTACATTATTTTTATACAATAAGCTGTCTCATGCGATTTAAAATATTTTTTCTGTTGTCCGCTGTTGCTGTTTACATCAATTTAAGTAAATCATAAAATTTTTGAATTTTAACTGTATTTTTTAGATTATTGTTATATTTCTATTTATTGAGTAACTTTTTTGTGATATTGTTGCATTACATTAATTCCTATACAAATGTCAATATAAGTAAACTATATTTTACGTTGTTCTTATATTAGTATAGATAACAACAAGGTGAGGTGAAGTTAACGTTCTCATATTTGTTTATATGACAATGTTAAATGTTAATGTTAATTACAGCTTACCCTGATGATGGTTACGGACATTACGTTTCTGAGTACTTTTTTTATGGTATTTTTATTATTGTTTGGACAATTTGAATGCATCTTCCAAAATGTAAAAAATATTTACGATAATTTCGACAATACAACATTATATGACCATAATTTTTATAGAAGAATATATGTCAGAAATTTTATTTATTAAAAATGTGTGTTCTGTTAAGAATAACTTAACTTCAATACAGTTACAGTATCATCGTAAAATTAATAATTAACATATAAATATACAATATTAAAATAATAGATTTTGTACAACTTTTTTATTAATGCAAAATTAATCTACTATGATTTTTTTTAAAAAAAAAGAAGAAAAAAACAGAATATCAAGCAAGACTAATTAATTTTATAACTTTTCACTTTTTTATTTGCTACAAGTTTATCGTTTAAAAACTTATAAGCTGTAATTAAAAAAAAAAAAAAGTTGTAGTTTATCTCCTTGAAAGAGTATACTCTGTAATTTATTTATTTTTTTATTTAAGAGATATTATTTTCCTTTCAGAGGCATATCGTCTCAGTACCTAGGACTTTTAATTAAAAATCTAACTTTACTCATCGAAAATAGCAATTTGAAAAATATTCAATAAGTACCATCATGATTACATTAACTAACCTACTTAACAGAAATTCCATAGTGTTTATTTGTGTATCATGTTTCTTTCAATTAAGTTTTATTTCTTATAAGATGTGAAAACCAAAAAAGATTTATATTTTTTTTGAGGATATATTTTCATTCCTTTCGAATCGCTTTGTTCTCAGATAGTATTAAAATTTTGTAGCAAACATTTTCCCGGCAAAATATATTAATTTAAGGCAAACGAATGTCTCGCGATGTCTCTGAGAGAGTTGTACTAAAAATTATTCAATACATAGCTGGCGTATTCATATACGAAAGCTCACACGGATTGTATAAACTGTATAAACTCTATTCAGTGAATGTAAAAACAAAATTCTACGGAGAGCTGAGATAATTCAAATGGTATATTATTTCTATTGAAGTTACGTTAGTGTTTGCTTGCTAAGTATATATTTAATGATATTTAGAAATAAATTATAATTTTCATTAACATTAATTTATTTTCTTTCATTTTTGAGAAGAATAAAAATATATGCATATAAACCTATGAGTGTAATAAAAGAATAAAACTATGAGAATGCCCACATTTCTGTTTTAATAAGATCCATATAGTAAAAGTAAAAAAAAGAAATGAAACCATGTACCAATGTATTGGCAGCTTTTTTTCAAAATAGTATACGCAATTGCTTGTTTGCTAAAAAAAATTCGAATGTATTTTTACATTAATCGATGATCATAGAATTTGCCTATCAATGAAAATTTTTATATGACATTTAGTACCTAGTTCTTTTTTTTATTGGCTTAATAATATTTTACTGAAAAAAATTTCTATTTTATGATACAAAAACAGTTATAGACGCGTAAATACAAATATAATAAAGAAAAAAAATATATATGTAAATACATATATATATATATATATATATATAACTTTTTTCCAGTATGAGACAACGGCGACATTTATTATTAATAGCATTTAAAAGAAGATCATATATTGCATTTCGTACGTGCATATAAAAAGGAAACATTTTTAATTTTCAGCATGACTTCGTATATAGCATATTGGTGAGAATAGGTAAAGGGGGTTTGGCTATATAATTTTAAGAAAAATACCGACCGATATATAATGTAGTTACAGTTGGCTGTGGCACAGAAAATGAACGTTAAAAAGCGATATGTTTAATAATATTTTGCGCTTCGCGACAAAATCTTACATACCCAAACCAAGACCTATGCTATGATAATACGTACAAGTAAAGCCGATACCCCATAAAGAACAGAGTCATATGCTCGTAGTGTAGGTATATTTTTATTTATATATGATATGAAAAATATTAACAAAAATTCTTTGTGACACAATACGGTTAATAACATTTTACTTTATCGTTTATTTTTTTTTTATTATTTCTTCAAATTCTAGCATGTTTTACCTTTTTGTTTCTGCATTTTGGTATTTTATAACAAAGCCATCGTCTCTATTTTTCAGTTTTTACATCAACTTATTTAACAAGGAACTAGGTAGTTATAAGATAAGTACTTACTGACTTACCTACTATGATTTCCGGAGATGACTAACCGAGGAATGAAATATTGTGTTGTTTGAAAATGAAAGCCAGAACATTCCAAAAGGAAATAAAGTGTGCATTGCTCAAGATATAAGGCATAAGGTTATTTATTAAATTTTAAAATTGTTTCGGTGAGAATTATAATACAGTTGAAGATAAATATCTATTTTAAGGTAAATGCCATTATAGTAAGTAATTATATAAATGTAGTGAAAGAAAAAAAAATAACTTATTAAATTTAACATTTTTAATAAGTAGGTACTGTGAAATATTTCACATAAACATTTTACACATTTTTGGTTAAATAAATGATTTACCATTTTTTCATTAAAACATGTTTAAGACAGTAACTGAATTGTTCTTTTAAATAACTCGAGAAATAACTATATTATATTCGCTGTCATTTTGCCTTTGCGATCTTATATCAGATACAAGTACATACTTACATGAACCTCGAGAATAATTATTAATTTGGTAAACGAAATGTAATATCTATTCGCAATGATTTATGTTTGACCATCAAGTCAACAATGTTTACTTAATAGTTTTTGCTTTCATGAAACTTAAAGAATAATTATTCTTGCTATTATTCTGTATGATGATGGTTTCAGACTTTCAGTTCTTCGCGAAAGCAATTTCACTATATTATAACGGACATAAACTGTACCATAGACCATATAGTATTATATAAAGAAAAATTTTGTTTGTATATTTTATTCGTTCAACGAAAATCATTTGGTTAGTGATGCGGGCAACACAGAAAATATTGAAGAAAAAAAAAAAATTACGGATAATTAAATATATAGTATCTAACTGTAGAGTCGTAGAGCACATAATTCCAGAATAATACAGAGTTAGGGTGCATAAAATGAAAATAATGAATTATGATGAAGAAAATTATTTAAAAGGGTGTACTGAGTACTATGGCACACTAAACAAAATTCTATATAGCATAAAGTGGCTAATGTAATGTACAACATAAATATAGAAATGGAAGAAAAAAAAACTGTTTTTAATGTTTTTCTCTGGTGGTGAAAATCGTGTAATGAGTTTTTCCTTTATTTAATTGATTCTTTATGAACACAGTCGAGAAAGCAACAGCAACTGGAATATCTTTATTTAAAATTGAGGTACACATATTTTTGTAATAATTTTTACAAATTGGAGTCATTCTAAATTTAACGATATTTAATTAAGATTAAATTTCAGCATTATGATTGAAGGCTAAAATAGGCAAGAATATTGCGCTAAATAAGAGTTACGTCCGTTAAAATTGAATGAAATGTTTTTAAAGTTCACCCAATGATTTTTAAGTGTTTTAAATTTTATGTATTATTTGTGTAAACATTAAATTAAAAATGTGTTGTAGAAATAAGAGTAACAAAAAAAGAAAGATGTCATTTACTTATAAACCTAAATTTCTTAAAATATTTAGCGTAAGATAAATTAACATTTTGTAGGATTGAATATGCCATATAATTATTTAGCATGGGGTGAATCTCGTATACTTATTGACATATCGAATATTCAAAAAAATGTTTGTCGAACAATCCATAATTTTCTTTCACTAGTTTTTCGTCAAGTGTAGTTAATTATTTAAATTAAAAGTACGATATTACAATTAATTTATTGAAAAAAATTGAATATATCATTTAAATATACTCTTTCTTGGCCACAAATTTATTTTTTTATTATTTTTATTTTCAATTATATTTTTTAATGTTGTGCCTAGACATTATATTTGGTGCTGTTCATTTGTTTTATACTTAGTAGGTAATTACTTACATTGAAACTCCTTTATCTCCTTTATTTATGAAAATTAAACAACTAACGCCACTCAAATTACGGTATCCTGTGAATATATAAATGCATTTTGCAAATTAAAATAAGTTATTTCCATTTGATTGACAATAATTACAAAAATTTATTTATTTATTAATTAAAATTTACAATTTAGATTTTCTCACAATTAATATTAAAAAGAAATGAAAATTAAATTTTCGATCAATTTCGACTTGATTAAAAATTAACTTTTCTGAACCACAAAATAATCGAGTTGAAAATTTGATACAAAAGAAAAAAAAACTTATAAACTGTTTGACATAATTATGTACTTACTCCAATATTTGTTTTTTGTCGTAAACATTTTCCTTAACAATATCAAATTAAAATTAAAAAAAAAACGCAATTCGCACTTAACACTAAATTATTCAAAAAATAAAATCAATTTCTCGTATTTTCACCCGGAAAAAAATAGATATTCATAAAGAATTTTTAAAACCGCGAAAATGGATACGAAATATTGCAAATATTTGAAAAAGTTTTAGCAGCATTTAGTAGAATTTTCCGATCATCTTCGTCAATTTTCAATTTGTCCAAATCATCAGCAGATAACATAAAAAATACAATTAGATCAATTTCTTCATGACGAAATAGATCGATGTATTTTTGCATTCCAAGCTCGTGTAGAATACTTTCCATTTTAAAAGTTTCATTTACCACAACATAATACGGACGATTTGGTTCTACTGCTGGTAGCTTTAGCTGTAATTGTGATAAGTCTAGGGCAGAACTACTAAGTGATTTTTTCGTTTGCATCGTTGAAGTTTGTGTTGAATCCAAATCAGGTGATCTGTGGATATTTGTTGACATTTTTCTTCCAGGTGTTGAATACACGATTGCACGCCTGATTGGTATTTTATGCATGTCTAATCCAGAATGAATCACTTTCCTGTATGAATAAAAAAAAAATATTTATTTTTATTTTATACAAAAAGTCTCTGAATTATGATTGCCAATGAATTTAATACAATATTAAAGAAAATCAAAAACTCACTTGGTTGTTGAACGCAACGTTGGATCTGGTATATCCTTAGATATTTGCATAATATTATTCGAAAATTTAGCTGGTGGTGTGTAGTAATTATTGTTTATATTTGCATGATCACCATAATTAAACGAACGATTTAGATTGATGCTACTACTACAGTGATCCATAGTTGAATTTTCCTTATTATCTATGGTATACGTAGTATTCAAAGTCATTTCATTGAAAATATCACCATCCAATTGTTCAATTGGTGACTCTGTAGGTGGAGTTATGTTATTCAAATTTGGTGTGAATGAGCGACGATAGACATTTGGTCTTCCATTTGACTGTAAGGGTGTCAAAATAGCCTTAAAGTCATTTGGAAGCAATGGCGACAATGGTGAATGTGCATTTTGAATTCTTTTGTACATGATAAATTGAAGACAAACCAATGTTTATTTAAAATAATCTGTAATCAGAAACAAAACAACAATTTAGAAACAATATTTTATAATAGTTATACTTAGTATTATTTTAATTTTTTTTAATAAATTATCCGTTCGTTTGAAAAAAAAAATGTATGTATGATGTACCTTCTTGTAATTTTAAGGTTATTTCTTTTTTTTTTTTTACTTAATAAGTACTTAAAGATAGAAAATATTTACCAAAAACAAAGGTCAAACTGTTAAAACTTGATAAGAATTTGACTCTTAAATTAAAAAAATGAACAAAAAAAGAAAACAACAAGTACTTATTTTATAATTAAACAGAATGAATTTTTAAAACCACGTTTTTCAACTTGTATTCAAGTGTGTTTTTATTTTCAGGAAGTGGATTGCAAATAAGTCGTTCACAATGCTTTATTTTAATTAGCCTATTTGCTCAAATTGAATTTGATTGGAGACATCTATTGGCAATTTGTAGAAAATTTCTGGTTACACCTCGATCTTAAGTTTCTGCCCTAAATTATTACATAATATTTAACTGTAAAGGTTTAATGATATACGAATTACGAATGATCTTGTTCAATTTATGTGTGATGTGTGTCAGAGTACGTATACACACAATGGCAACTATTTCAAATGATAACTATAGTCTGATAACCACCCACTATGGTAAACTATACACTACAATAATAAATTGATAGAATGAAAATGTATCAAATACACATACGGCACTCTCCAAAATTTCATGAAAAAATATGTATGAAAGCAAGTGAGATAGAACATACAAACTTTGAAAGAGAGAAGAGTGTATCCTTTACCACGAAATTTGCGATTTAGGTGTACATATATATTTTTAATGAGAGTTTTAAGTAAAGCGTTTATTAAAACTGGTAAATTTTGTCTAATTATATATTGAATATTTTTTAAAGGCACGTATTTAAATGTTCAGAAAATAGTTTCAATGTTCGGTAAATTGTCCAAGTTTTCAGGAACTCAATGACCCGAATTACTCCGGATTGGGATATTTTCACAAAGAGAGAATGATAGGTTTATAAAAGAGGAATATAACAAAGAAATCCCCGCTTATCCCCAGTGGGGTCCTAGCGAGGGGAAAAAAGTTATTCAACAAAATTTATCTTTTTCTACCGAACATTGGGACAATTTACTGAACATTTGCATTGTTTTCTACCGAACAAAAGGTTTTTCTTACTGGTAGAATAAATAGTTCCCTCTTTTAAACAATTCTAATGGATTGGTACAGAAAAAAACGGATGGAGGTAAAACTTATACTATGTTTTAGAGTGTCTGAAACTGATCTTGACCATAAAAGGTCAAAGGGCATGGTCAAAGGTCAAATTTTTTTTCTCAGGAATTAATGGGTGGATAAGAATATAATAATGGTACATTGATACTATATTTTAGAGTGACCGAAACTGATCCCAAAAGGTCAAAGGTCAAAGGTCATGAGCAAAGGTCAAAGGTCATTTTTTTGTTATTTTTTATTTTTCTCAGAAATTAATGGATGGATAAGGATAATACTCATGGTATAACAACTATTAGGTATGGCATTGCGCAGCTCATGTTTTACTTTAACTTTCAAGTAGAGACCTTTTTGCATGTAAATATTTCAGAATGGTCTTTATTTGACAGACAAATTAAAAGTTTCAATTGCAAATATCTCGGAATATTTTTAGAAAAATAAAAAAACTGCTTAAAACTCATAGGAAACCACCCGTAAGGAATCCATTTTTAATACTCTCGAAATTCTCAGGCTTCCCGCTGAGGTCGCTAC
>JAABKK020031981.1:0-15309 GCA_011634745.2 Catotricha subobsoleta
GTTGACAAACGATTTTGTACCATATCGCTCTATACAATTAGGATATGGTACAAAATCGCTTGTCAACGCAAATGGAATAAACGGTTTTTGATTCTAATAGTCTCATTTCTTTTGCAGTTTGTTTTTGATATCAAAATTATTTGATATTTTGGCAAAATATCTTGATATTTTTGAACTCTGACTATGGAATTTTAGTGAATCCTATGAAATGCTAACAAAATCCTACATGAATTATGTTGAATTTCAGCGAATACTATTAAATCCTACATGAACAAACATTAACAATAGAAAGGTAGGATGGTCTGGTCATACAGATTATCATTTCTCTTATATAGTTTATTATAGGGAAACTGCATGATTGGTCGTATTTTCATTATATTTTATGCAAAAACACGATATGCGCACCACAGTATTATTTACTCTGTGGAATTATATTAAAATTCCTGCACAAATAACCACTTAGTAAATTTTTTTTTTTCATAATTTTACATGACGATTGTCGTATAAAAATAACTATTAATCCATAGTTTGTGAACGCGTCCCTGAATTAATTCTTTGAATAAGTAGGTAGATAAAATGTAAATATTACAATTCACATCATTTAAAAAGAAAAAAAAAAATGTCATTCAGTACAATTAAACACCGCCATACTCAAAATGTAATCGAATTACATAAATTGAAATACATGTAATTCAATTACGTGCATCCCTGTGATATAACCGATAAATATTTTGTATATATCTGCGTAAGTACGTGTCCATTTAAATATGTTTAAAAAAATAAAAATAAAATAATAATCTTTTATTTTATTTATTTATATTTTTGTATTCTAAGTAAGTATACCATTCCATTATGCTATACATATATATATTTTTTTTCTTTTTTTGTTTGGCAAAATGTTGACATTTAGTTATTATTTAGTATCAATATTTCGGGATTATGAAAATGTGGAGGACTTTGCGTTTCAATATTATTATAAATATTTAATTGCCATTAATTATCAAAGAAAAAATTAAAAAAAAAAACCATGTTAAATATAGAAAGCCGACTGAATATTTATTCTGAGATGCGATAGCTGTTTGAAAATTTTACAAAAAAAAAAAAAAAATAATAATAATTAAATATAATATAATAAAATGTGTAATAATAAAAAAGAAAAAAAAAAAAAACACTATTTTACACAAAATGCTATATAGACTCAAACTCAACTCAAATTCGTTTTACGGTTGAATGTGTAAAAGTAGTCAGTAGAGTAGATATAAATTGATATACGCGTATAACGATTCGTTATATAACTCAAATATGTCGTATATATTACTAGCTAGCAGTAACAACTACATCAGAGTATATATGTATATAAATAAATCAATATATCTTCGTAAGTAGAGAATACACGAAATTTTTTGAATATGACGACTACACCGATGTTTAAATGCCTGAAATATGTGTATTTCATTATATTATACACATAATTTTTTTTTTTTTTTTTTTTTGCTTTCGGAGAGGACAGAAAAAATGTTTGTGAAATAATCTTTTATTTACCACACAAATAAAGTACAATAAAAAAAAATAAACTAATTTCAAAGTAGATGCACGCAATATTAAATCTATATTTATTATAAATATTGAATTAATAATTAATGATGAGCACCGACTAATTGAATTAAATATACATCCAAGAGATAGAATAGATATTTATAATAATTAATTGGAATAAAGATTATCTCTATTCTTATTTTTTGTTTTTTTTTTTTTGACTACATGAAACTAATTTCAAATGGAGTATGGAATTAGTGGGATACTGAAAGCAAGCAACGTTACAGCAGAAAAAATGAAAAGAAAAGAAAAGAAAAGAAAAACGATGAAATAGAATAAGTACCACCCAACCCATTGATGATGATAATAATTTCCAATAAGGAATTCTTAATTTATAATCAAATAAAAATTGTACAAACATTTTATAATTTAAATAACAAGTAAAAATTTGTTAATAAATATTTCTAGTGAATGGAAAAAAAATAATATAATTAAATAACATACCGTGTAATAGCTGTCAATTAGTGATGTGAAGAAAATGTTTTTTTTTTTTGTTATTGTATAGTTGTTTCTTATAAGTTATTGGTGATTGGAAAATATTAAATTTTTATTTTATTTGACTTTACAAAAAAACACACAAATATAAAAAAAAAACTTTTATTCTTTATTACAAAGGTCGACTGCTTTCTCTCCCTTACTAGTTAGAACTGTTTACCCCACCCCGAAATAGATTTTTGTAATCTTATATTAGAAACGTATCTGACATAAACAACGCATGCGTTCAAAAAAAAAAAAATGTTTTATATATTTGATTTTTATTGATTAAAAATTAAAAAGATGAAAAAGAAAAATCAATCAAAATGTAATTTTACTTCGAAAAAAATTATTGAAATAAAAAACGACAGTCGTAATATTGTTTATTGAGCAATAGTTTATCGACATAGCTTTGATAAATGATAAAAAAATGAAATAAAATAATGTTTTGTTCTTTCTATAAAATGGAAATTCATTCCCATGTACAGATGTTTTTCCATTTTGATTGCCATATCTTGTTGCTATCCTCAAGCCATATTTATATATACATTATACATTATACATACACATATACATATCGTATATATATGTACATATATATATATATATATATATAACTGTTCTACAACATGTTTCATTACTATAAAAGGAAATTTCTTTTCAGTTCCTATACGTATAGTTTATATTTAAAAGAGACTTTCAAGTAAGTATAAGTTTTCTTTTGTGGATTTATCATACTAAACAAATACGGTTTAAGTAAAGGGTGATGTATATAAATTTGTTAATAATCTGAAATCATTGTTATTGTAAATATATTGAGCCTTTTTTATTTCAAATATAGTAAATCTAAATTCACCTTAACCCTAAAGAACCCAAGATAAAGATAAAAACCCATGGTGTGTCTGTCAGACGCATTTATATTTTTTTTAGTTTTTTTTTTATTGTTGAAATTGCTTCCTACCAATGTTTACCTTCAGTGGCGTAGTAAATTTTTCAAGTACAAAAAAAAAAGTTAAAAATATAAGATAAGATATTTACACCTTTCACATACTTTTTAGAAAAAATTATTGAATGAAACGTTTTTAAAAAATATTTTATAATTCATTCTTGAAAATATTATAGAAATATCTTAAAAAGTATCACAAAAGTCTCTTAAGATTTTTTTTTATTTATTTATTGACTTCATTTAACAAAAAAAAAGAGATAAATTACAAGATACTCCATCGTTAGAATCGGATGAAAACTAATGATGTCGCTGTTTAGTTAAATTAACTTCAATATTTGCATCAAACGTATTACAAATTACAATTTCATTACCATGTTGAACTGATTCCGCTTTTGATACTTCATTTGGAATTTTTTCTGTTGTTAAAGTTAAGTTGTGTATTTTTCATTAAATTGTTGCGTTGTTTTTCATGAATCACTTTTTTTATTTCTCATTATATTAGGACTCTCGGTTATTCGCGTTTCTTTCGAAAAAAACAACAACATTTATTTAGAGTAATCAGTAAAGTAGTTTATTTCAATCAAAGTATTTTCCAACGTTTGTTACAATCTTTTCCCATTTTTCTGGCAATTAATCAATTTCACGATGACAACATTCTTTTTTTGGATTACTTCATATTTTTTGAAGTGCTGGTCTTGAAGCATCGAGCGAAACAAGTGATAATTTATAGGTGCTTTGTCTGATGAATAAGCTGCATGTAGTAAGACTTCCTTCCCATTGAAATGCTTCTAAAGTATCTTTGACTTGATTTTTGCAACATGTGGTCGAGCATTGTCATGAAGCGAAATCACTTTATGTTTATTCTAGTTCTAGAGAACAATTGATAATTTATTAGCGCAAGCTAAGAATTTCAACTATAGTTACGTTGAAATTTCTCCAAATTTCCATATATTAAAAAGTATCTCATATATGAAATATCTCAAATGTATCTGAGATAGTTTTTAGATACTTTTATCTGAAATATTTTTATGTTTGCATTCATCGCATGATCCTATCTACGCCACTGGCTTAGATAATAAAGAAATACATTTTTATTTGTTTATGTAATACAGTGAAGCCTCTATTAGAGGACCACCACCGTCGCAGGCCAAGTGGTCCGGATATCAGAGGTGGTATTCTAGTAGAGGAAAGCTTAAATAAAATAAAAACAAATAAAAACAAATAGCAAAAACATAGAGTAAAATCTGTTATATGGTGAAAGTTCAAAGTCTACCTTCTGAAGAGCCTCTAACGTCGAAAGACGGATTGTTTCCTTACGCAGTTTGTATTTAATAGAACGTTTAATAGTATGAATGATGCGTATGATTGTATTTAATAATTGGAATAATTAACTATTTTCATTGATAATTTTTAATTGGGTATCAACGCTAGCATATTCCATTTTTTTCCCCAATAGACTATAAAAGTCAAACTACTCGCATCTCATTTTTTTTTTAAAGAAAACTCAATCGAGAAAAAATTATTATTTATATGAAGATTTTCTATTTTCATATAATTAAATATAAATTAAAAAATTGTTTGTATTCACACGTTTTGTTTAGAAAATAAATATAAGTACATTTTATCACTGAATTATTTTTAAATAATTTTATATTTAACGCGATATTTCTATTTTCTTTCATTATTATGATTATGAGTATTACTTACTTATATTCACTTAATAGTTAGCTTAACAAAATGTTAACACTTTTCTAATTTATGCTCAATTTAATAATATGTAATAATAAATTTTTCTCGACTGACATTCGGAAAAAATACCGAAATGCCGTTTCACTTTTGTAGTCAATTGCCTTTGTTACCAATTTTTGTTTTGTTTTTGTCTTTTAATAATTTTATTTTACCGGCAACTTAGCTTTTTTGTTTTTTTGGTAACATTTTTCAATCAAAAAAAAAACGCAGATCAAAAATCATTTTTTACAATGATTTGTTTTATGACAATTTTTATTGTGGCTATCTAGACATATAGAGGACCGGTTCTCTAAGTAGAACAAAATTAACCGTCGCAGGCAATATGGTCAGGATATCAGAGGTGGTCCACAGATCGAGAGATCTGCTAATGGAATTTTCACTGTATATAACCAAAAATGTAGTGTGCCACTGAAACAACCCTTGAGGGTTAATTTTGCTTCTATATAATAATAAAAAGTCTAGTCTTCATCGACGCTATTAGTGCATTCCGACAAGTGCTACATATTTTTTTCTATATCTAATCGATGAGAGAATAAATTCACTTTTCAAGAGTAAATTACTTCACAACATATAATGACAGTACTATTGGTATTTCGTTTATATGTAATATAAATGCCATCGCATAACAAATGAAAAATTTCTTTCTTCTATCGTTTAATTATAAAGTTAAGAATTTTTTTTTTTATGATTTACATTTTATTGCACCGATACTCCTGTAATTGGACTCTCTTTAATTGAATAACCCTTCGTAATCGGATCGATCGAACCGCAACGGAATATGTTTTATATTTTTATAAGCACGGATCAAAAATCCTTTGACTTAGACGGTGCATTAAAAATATCTTTATATATAAGGTTTGTAGTATTTTGTAACTAACTATTTGTACGCATACTTCAATAAAGAAAAGATGACCTCTGAACACTATCCATTTAACATACTTTGCATTCTTGAAGGTAAATTAATTGTTTTCATGTCCGTTCATATAATTCGTAAAAGTACTGACTTCTAGATAAATCTCGTAGAAGATACTATCACCTCATTTTAACGTACCATTCAACGGTTCCAGAGCCTAGATACCAAAATTAACTTGATCGATAGCAGTTACAGACAGTAAAATATTGGTGTGATGCGTACATCATATATAAAAGCTAAAAAGTGGACGATGCCCAAATATGATTGAATGGCCCCGCTCTATCTTATGCCTACGTAAATTAAATTAATGTAAGTTTCAAAAAATTTAATGCATAAGAAAATAGCGAAAAAGGGTATAAAAGGTTCTTAATATATTACTTAATATAAATAAAAAAAAACAAAAAAACAACATAATAATCAACTTTGAACAGATAAAATAATGTATTCTTCAAAAATTATGTTTATTTATAAGAGGAATAGTAAATACAACACTACAACAGTTTATCTGAAAAAAAAAAAAAATCTTCTGAAAATTCGTTAAATTAATCGAAAATAATAAATAATGAAGTATGTATTATTATTCTAGTATAAGTGTGTACAAATATATAAGTAAAACCAACCCCAAACAATATAAATGTTAATATTATTTGTATTTGTATATCTAATTTATACTCAAATTTATATTTATTTAGTTGGAACTTCTACAGCAAATGGCGATCCGGGAATATGACTATCACCCCACATAACAATAAGTGTATATTCGCCACGTTCTCGAATGTAGTAGTTAACCGTATATGTGTTTTTGCCTGTGTGCTTTACTTGTACTTCTTCGCATGGTCCTTTTGGATTGTATAAACCAACAAATAAAATGCTGTGCCCTAGAAAATAAAATAAAATATATTCAATTAAACATCATGTGTGAATTGATCACAGTGTATTTTAGATTATTTTTCTAATGGAAAAATATTTAAATATTGGTCTTATTAAAAAGGTTATAAGGGCTATTATAAAAACTTTTTCAAAAACTATGGGAATTAATCAATTGCTTTGGCTACTTTTTTTTTACTCCTAATGAACTGTTCAAACTTTTTATTCTAAAATATAATTTGAAAATGCGTGAAAATATTTATTTATTTATTTTTAACAAACCTGCATCTGTGGCGCTTAATGTAAATTGATTTTGTTTTCCTAGGAATGCCTTTTTAAGGCCCATTCCTTTTACCGTCACTTTACTAGCATCAGCTTTGAAAACAGGCATAACAGGTCCTGTTTTTTGATGACCCTTTGATACTTTAGACACTGTTTCAATTGTCACATTTGTTGTTTCTTGTGCACCTTCTTCAACAAGTTTTTTACCTATGTCACAGAAAAGTATATAAATACAATATATTTTATATATATATATATGTATTAAAAAATTATTTTGAATGCTGTATAAATAAATAATTTTGATGCCAACCTGTGCAAATGATTTTGAATGGTGATCCAACAATATGTACATTATTGTATTTAATGGACATATAATGGTCGCCCGGTAGTAGAGGTGTATACCGCACCTTATATCCATCTTCGACTTCTGTACAATCCATGGAAACTTTTGATGGGCCATCAAGTGTGACTGAAAGCTGTCCTGAACCGGCGTCACATGTATTTATCAAAAAATGAGTTTTTTGCCCAGTTACAACATCTTTTAATCCAAGACCATCAGCATTAACAGCAGCTGGATCTGCAACATCTTTGCCAACTTTGACTCTGTACGGTGAGCCAGGGATATGAACACCATTAAATTTAACATGTATACTGTGAATTCCATGTTCTCTTGGATAAAAGCGAATTGAATATTCATCGCTATCTATGGACTGAATAAAACAATCATCTTCGGTATTTGATGGAGCAAATATCTGAAAACCCGATCAATCATATTAATAAATAATTTATTCACAATCTGAAATATCAGCATAAATATACCTTTGCATCAAGATCGCCTTTAGCGCCATTTTTCCTAACCAAGAACTGAGATGGTGTATCAGCTTGAATTGCTCCTTGCGGAAACTGAGCCACTTCAATTTTATGGGCATCACCTACAGCTGGCGTAACATATACTCTATGCGGCGAATCAGGAATGTGCCGATCATTGAATTTTAAACCGATATGATATTCTCCGGGCTCCTTTACAGTATATGAAACATTGCAAGATCCATCCTTGCGGTCTTTAAATACAATTTCTGCTTTGCTAGGACCTTCAATAGAAATAGCCAATGAGCCACCACCAGCCTCACGAGTCCAAACATTAAATTCAGATGGAACACCGACTTCACCTCTTTCGAGGCCTGCTCCACCAGCTTTCACTAAATGAGATCCAGAATCTCCAAATGGACCAACCGTAAATTGAAAAGGTGATCCTATTTAAAAAAAAAAAAAAAACATTATTGATTTATATATATAGCATTATTAAATATACTTCAGTTCATCGAAGATGTTATGAATATTTTATATCTGCATTGAATATTAAATTGATTATTGATTAAAATACCGAAAAATTTGCAGAGTATGTATTATTATTTTAATTGCTTATATATTTCGTATGCTTTCCCATTAAGAGATGTTCTTAGCAAATAGTAATTTTTATCAAAAATATGTACATCTTTTTTAATCTTAAAAGTCAATAAGAAATAATAATCCTTACATGAATACAAAAAAAAACATATAATTCTATGAAGAAAATATTGTAAGTATTTAATTCCGTATACAAAATTTTCAATCTATTTATATTTTGAAAAAAAAAAAAAAAATATCTAGGTATATAAGTACAAGTGATTCGTGAATTATTTCCAATTTTATTTTAAATTCAGAATTTAGAAAAAATAAGCTATTAAATTTCTCCAATCAATTCTTTCATACAAAAAGCAAATGGAAAAAAAAATCCGTATATTAAAAACATTTACCTGGTATATGCATTTCTGTGTATTTAACAGAAACTGTATGAACTCCTAATTCCTTTGGAACAAAATGAACTGCATAAAGACCATCTTCGACTTCTAAGACTTCAGCATCCTCGGATATATTATTGGGAGATGTAACGGTTGCACCAAGATCAAAAGATGTTATACCAGGCATTTTAAATGTCAATTTACATTCACTACCTACTTCTGTTGATGGTACCGGATCTCGCTGCTTTTGAATTTTTTCACGTTGGCGATTTGTACCTTTACCATCAACTTTAACGGTATATGGTGATCCTGTTACATGGTGATCAGCAAATTTCAGATTCATAATGTAATTGCCGGGCTCAGTAGGCTTATAAGAAATTTGCAACGTCCCATCTGTTTTATCGAGACATTGAATTTCAGCTTTGCTAGGACCTTCAATAGAAAGAGACAAACCACCATAGCCAGCTTCACGTGTATCTACTGTAAAACTATTTTCAACATGAGTTTGTCCCACTTTTGTAGCGTTTCCAACAACTTTTACTTTTTTCGCATCACCAACTTCTCTCTCGCAAACATTAACTTTAAATGGTGAGTTATTAATATGCTTCCCTAATCGTTTTACACAGACCGTATGCTCTCCGGCCTCCCTAGGTGTAAATGAAATGCCAATATTTCCAGATGGCATTCTTTTTAAGAAACATGGTTCTTCAAATCCTTTTGGTGTCTATTAAATACATTGATAATTTGAAGATGAAAATTAATATACATAATAATAATTTCAAATTGAATAAAACTATAAATTATGAAAACTTACTTGAATCATAGCATTTAAAGAGCGGAGATCGGCATCTGAAATTAACCCGGGAAATGTTACTTCTGAGCACGATCCAATGGAAATTTGATTTCTTTTACGAGGCTCTCCTGATATTTTTGAGATAAATGGTGATCCCTTTATATGCTTATCGCCGAAACGTACTGATATTTTATAATCACCAGGCTCGGTTGGTAAATATGTGACGCCTACAGTTCCATCTTTATTATCATTGTATGAAATCTAGAAACAAAAATTTATGCTATATTAAATACTATACAAAAATTATAGTTTATATCGAAACTTACAGTCGCTTTACTTGGACCTTCAACAGATAATGATAGACCACCAGCACCCGCTCCTTTTGTAGATATAGTAAAATTGGCTGGTTCTCCATTTTTACCACAAGCTAAGCCCGGCCCATAAGCAGTCACAGAACCCGAAGCAATAGAATCAACATGAAATTTATAAGGTGATCCTAAAAAAGTGACGATACAAAACAGCAAAGAAACATGCAGTCAGCTCCCATTTTATATTGTCTTATTATTATTTATTGAACGTAAACAAATACTTAGGAATGTATTTTTTTAAGAAATAAGTAATTAAGAAATTATATTTCAATTTATTATTTATTATTATTATTAACGAACTAAGTAATGCAAAGCACTAAATAATAATAGTATTAATAGTATAACTTGGTATAACTTTCTTTAATATTTTTACCGAATTTAAAAATAAAATTTCTAATATTCCTGTCTCATTTTTTTTTTATTAATAAACTTATTATTTATGTAATAAAATAGTTTTTTCATAAAAATACCTTCGATGGGTGTTCCATTGTATAATACGGCTAACTCATGAATACCTTCTTCACGAGGATCATATTGAATGCGAACGGTTCCATCGCGATTGTCTTCAATACGAGGAAGATCTACGTTTCCACTTGGCATTTTTACTTCAGCTGTAAATACAATAAAATAAGAATTATTAAATACCTTAGAATACCATAAAACAATATTCAATAATATCAAAATTATTTGATTAGCAAACATTATAATTTATATGTAAACTATAAACCTATTATGCTATACGATTAATTCAAATGAAATATTTTAATAGTTTATTCATAATAAGAATGCTTAAAATATCACATTTGTAAAAGTGATAGGTACTTATAATCCATTACCGATTTAAATTTAAATGTTTTCATACTTTTTAAATGGAGAATGTAGAAAAATTAAATTCGAAATACTTATAAAATATTTTAAGAAATCAGAAATAAAAGAAAGTTTGTATGATATCAATTTGATGAAATAAATCTGTTATCGGTATATCCATATATAATAAACTTTGAATGTTTAATAAGTATTTCACTATTTATTTAATTTAAGATATCTATTAATCACTAATTGAAAAAAAAAATGAATTCAAAATAATAGTCTTATAGAATATAGTTTTAAGTTTGTATACTTATAACACAGAGATGGGCCATAACCCATAAGTACTTAAGTATCGATATTAAAATATTGTGTACTTTAAAAACATATTTTTATACTTTGACGTAAAATAGTGTGAAATTACTAACTTTGTTAATTCCTCAAATTTTTATACTTCAAACTGTTTTATCAGCAAAATACTGTTTAAAATTTATTTGAAATACAAAATACAAAATACTTTCAAAATAATATTTTGTTCGTCAAAATAAAAATAAAATACAATTTTTTTTTTTAATTGAAAAACAATATTTTTAAACGTGAAACATAATATACATTATAGCCCAAATTCAAATAAAAGTAAATAATTTTTAATAAATTAATATGAAGTTAAAAATTAATATTTATCATTAATCTTATTGGCTTTTAATAATATCAGTTCCTCAAATAAAACATAATTTAGAGCTTATGGTTATCTTCAGTCAGATGCATTAGGTTGGAAAATAATTATTTCAGTTCATTTGGTATTTTTAATGAAAAATGAATTGAATACAACGAGATGATTTAAAATCTCATAAAAATCATTTTAATTTATTTCGATGTTTTATAATTTGACTATTACTATCGTTAGCTCATAAATATGTAAATAAATAATGAACGTTATTCTGGATTTCATGCCTATATTGGCAATCGTCGGTCCAGTTTTGCCGACCTCCAGAATATTGCGGGAGAAAGTTATTGATGAACAATTTAAGAAGATATTATTAAGAAATATAAATTCTGTGCATTATTTTCTATTTATTGAATTTTTAGTATTATTTAGATCATTTTCATCTCGTTGTAGAATAGATTATTTTGAGAAAGAAAATATATTTATACTATATTAGATCTTTCATTAAGTATAACACAGAATAAGGCGAAAAACAACCAAATATTTAAAAAAAAATCATAACTATGTGATCGAAAAGAGCCAACTTGAAAAATTTATGTGACTTGAAAGTGAGAAAAAGCAAACAGATAACAAATTTGATTGAATAGTATTTTGTATTATATCTTCTTTCCAAAAATGCAAAATACTTCAAGAAAAATATTTGCAAAAAACTTAAATACTTATTTCAAATAATTGTATTTGAAATGCCGCCGAAGTTTGTTTATCGGTGCTTGTTGATAACAAAAATTACGTATAAATTCATTGAAAAAAGCACTTGGTACTTAACAAAGTACCTTTACGACGCTAGAAATGAAAGTGCTTTTGCAACAGGTACGTGTATGTACCAAAATATTTACTTAAAATTCAATATTTCAATGCAGAGTAATTTAAGTACGCCCAGCCCATCTCTGTTTTTAAAGTAATGAAACATTTAATGAAGAAAATTTTGCGCATGGAACGCTATTATGATAAATGTTACCTGGCCTGGATGTACAGTGCAATTTAAATAGGAAACAATTTGAAACAAAAAGTTCTAGTCTTAATATTCAAATATTTAAAAACAATAAGTACTTATTGCACAAAAAAAAATTATATTCGTATTTGTTTTATTTTATTTTAATGTAATTCGCAATCGACCAGATAAGAGTTTTCAAAAAATATGAACGGATTATAATACATGTACAAAAATGAAGTCTATTGGCAGCTTGTTTTTTTTTTTTTTGAGTCACCTGAAATAACAAAAAAAGTGGGTAATTTTGCCTTAAGACCTTCGATACCAGTCTCACGGACAAAATACCATAGAACGAAATGAAAAAGATCTACCGAAGATCGTAACCTAAACCTATATTCTTAAGCGTAGGAAATTCTGCATCTAATTTGTGAAACCAATATTTTTTTTTGTTCAAAAATAAAATAAAATTATAATAATAGAACCTGTGACGAAAAATTAAAAATAAATTGTAATACTTGTATGTTCCGGGAGAGAATCATTAATTGTAATCGAATTACGATTACAAATTATTTATTATATTTTAAGATATAATTCGTTTAATTAAGAAGATTAGATCAAATGTATTATATTTGTAATACAACATTACCAACTCTAGAGGATAAACAGTTTCATAAAATGTGTAGCTCGTACAAACGTCGAGGTTATAACGGTGAAAAAGTATAAATTACTCGAAGGTTTAAAAATTAAAATAAATATTAAAAATAACTAAGTTCTAGTTAAAGGTTGGATATTAAACTATATGTTTAAATTAATTATAATGAAAACGCCCACGCCTCTATAATATATACATAACTCAATATCAATATAAACGAAGAGTAGATAAATCTACGTGCGCGCTGCTTATAATCGAATAGCATTAACCAATTAATTTGAACACAAGTAATTCAAAATAAGTGGTGCGAATAAAACCGATTTACCTACTTATTCCCTCAATAAAAAATTACCAAGCATAACGATGCATATGAGAATAAAGGAATACAAAATAGTATTTAGATTATAGATGCCTAGCCAAGCCACCACAATGTATATATTTAATATTAAATTATAATAGAAACATTTAACGGCTTAGCCGTTGGTCACAAATGCGAATGTTTTATTGAAATAAATCCGTTGGCCTTTAAAATGAAATAGCCAATAGCATATTTTGAATGCTACCGAACCCCCAACATCTAATTTTGTTTATTTTCGTTTTGATGAAAAAGAAAAAAAAATTATTGAAATGCTATTTTTAAGTTTTGGTGCCTGCAACAGTGGACAGAACGCAAAAATGAAATAGTTATTTATTACGTATGGCAACCGTGCTAGATGTGCAAAAAAAAAAAATAAGATATTTTTTTGGACTTTAATGAAATATTTCACTGAACAGTTTTTGTTTTTGTTTCGGTTCACTTTTCACTTCAATTTTTTTATATTTTTTTTTTTCCATTTGTAACAAATTATTATTTCTATTACAATTTTACAATAAACGAAGTACCTTGATGTGTTTGTATATAGTATTGAGATAAAAAATTTGTTGCATTAAAATCACTTCCTTTCACATTTGGAAAACTTTGTTCTTTACAATACACTTCTACCCTATGTTCGCGATCAAATTCAGACACAGTAAAATTAAAATTTAAATCCTTGTAAAATTCACTGTATTCCTCCCATGTGGCATCTTTTGCATCTTCGGCTCTGTCTAATAACCACATTCCGTTATTATTAAGTAATTGAATATGATAGAGATAAAAAAAAAACGCACTGAAAGTTTTTAGCACTTTTCACTAAAATTTTTCATTTGGGGTAAGGAAATATAGGTTTAGACGGGACCACACGTTTCACAAATTACAAATATATTCTAATTTAATTTATATTTTATTACCTACGTATTATTATTTTTTCTGTACTTTTTTTTTTTTTTATAAATAAATTAGTTTATTTGCAAGTGTGTATATTATGACTATAACCGAACCGACTAAACACAAAATATAGACAAAATTAAGAAATTAATTTTTACAAAAAATTAATCGAATATTTTTTCAATTTGTGAAAACCTGCGCAGATAAGTTTCTAATTTTAATATATGTATATATAGATAGATTTTAGTCACACTATTAGAATAACTAAACTCACAATATATTCAGAATTAAAAAAAAAAATATCGTTAAATTAATTACCGACTAAAAAATGCTTTAAGTAAATTTTTAAATCACCGTCTAAACGATTTCACAGACCACTTATGAATGAGGAAAATCATATTTGGTCGTTCATAATATTTTAACACTACGAAAGTTGAACTGGGGAAATATTTTTGATATATCGGTATAGGTAAAATGTTATGTCGATGTCGTCAATGTTTAGAACACGGTCTTCCAGGGCAAACAGAATATTTTTTTTAGATATATTTTATTATTATATTATAATTTATAGTTGACTGAAATACATAATATATTAAATTAATTCCTATAAATTTTCAATTATACCATTCAGATAGTTTAGAAAGTATAATGATTTTGATAAAAATTAGTTTTAAGTGGCATCACTTACTTATGCTTTATTTTTCAAATTGTCCGATTGCACAAAGGAATAGGTAATTTACGTTTTTTGAACTTTGAAAAATTATTTCTCAGGTATTTGTGAACGGATTTTTAGTCTTCTTTCCACGAGCCAATTCTTACAAGAGGAGGGGAAACCCCTTCAAGTATCGTATCATATACAAGTGGTAAAACTACAGATACTGCAAGTTGTTTTTGTTTTTGTGTTTTTTTTTTTTATTTTTCCCACTGCTTGATCTCATTCAACCCCCACTCCCCGCATTTAATTAAGTTATTAAATAATATTAAATCGAAATTATGGTAATCCGGATGAAGATCTATTTCGTACAGATCTGCTCAGTTTTATGAACGTAATGGTATAACTTATGCCCCTTTTGACAGCTAGTCTTATTCTTTTTTGTCCACGCTTCGGTTTATTTTTGAGCGCTATTTTTGAAACTTATATTGAAAATATAAACTCAACATATTTGAGACTATCAAA